>CAUYRH010090973.1:0-13104 GCA_963574655.1 Perodicticus potto
GCTTCTGGAGCATCAGGTAAGGGGGGAAGGGAGTCCTGGAAGTTCAGAATGGCAGAAAACTTTAGTTCAGTTTTTCTGCCTGAAGCTTGATTTCTGGACATCGCAGCTTGCCTCAGAGGTGATGTGTGGCTATCACTTCTCTCTCTCGTCTGGGCTCTCAGTCTTCAGCTCAACTGGGCAGTTTCTGAAGGTTATCTTTCCTTTTGGACAGAAGCCTCTTTCGGGAGCTGCTTCCAGTGGGCCATCTTGCCCCTCCCTCTTGTCAGAAGTTTTATGAATATACAGAGTTCCTTCTTTTACCCACCAAATATGTGTTCAGTGCCTGAATGTGCACTTAACTGACCAAATACTATGCGTTCTGTTCCAGTGAGCAGTCATCACAAATAAGCAATTAGTGAGACACAGAATTCAAAACTCCCAGAATTAAATTGGTAAATCAGAGCCAATGCTTATTAGGTGTAATGAATTCTTCCCCCACCTGCCTCTTCTCTGCCAAGTCACTAAGCTGGACATTCCCATTTTGCTCCATATCATGTTTTGGGCTCAACTGATCTGCTAAAGTCCTATCAAAGGCAAGAAATGGGGCAAATGCTTGTTGAAATCAAATCAAGTGAGGCTTAAGTCCACAGCATTTGTTCATTTTTAATGTAGATGATAAAACAAGTGATTTTTAAAAAAAAGAAACTCCAATGCCTTTGGTTAAACACATTAATATAAATGATTAAAAATAGCTAATCTCCTAATGAGTTGAGAATTTTATATTGATTCAGTAATTACAAAGCATATTGCAAAATCAATGGCAAATACTCCTGAAATTCATATTGATTGGCTAACTCCAATAAGATAATATTGAACAGAGATGATATACTTAAGAGTGTAAATGTGTGCTCATGTTAACACATTCGGTGACAAATGAAAGCTCACGCTAGACCTCAGGCCCACTTGGAAGGGCCTCTGCTTCATGTACGCAATCATGCTCTTTCTACACACTTGGTTCTGGCTTTCAAAGCTGCTGGTTAATGAAACATAAGATTATTACTCCCTTGTGCATTTAAGTTTTCAGGTCTTTATACAATAATTAATTAGGATTATGTGACAAGAAGAGAATTTCCACTAGGAAAAGGAAAACTAATAGTACTGCTTTAACAAATGATGCTTAAACTCCTATTGACTCAACTTAATTTATTTAATCTTTCTACCTAGACCACCCTGAAGGTAATTATTCACTTTAAATACTTTTAAACTAGTATTTTTTAAGTCTGGGATTTCTCATGTAGCCACTTAGTGTCTAATAACGCAGGCTTCCTGGGAATGAAGTGTTTCAAATTATATCAGAAATGGGTAGGTCCTTAAAGCATGCACCTCCACAGTTCTCAAAGTGTGGCCCTGGGACTTGCAACCTTAGCACCACCTGAGAATGTGTTAGAAACTCAAATTCTCAGCACCCTCCTCGAACCTGCTAAGTCAAAAACTCTGGGGGTAGGGCCCAGCAATCTGTGTTTTAACAAGGTGATTCTGACTTTCACTCAAGTTTGAAAACTACTACTATAGATCACTAAGATTTTCCTAAGCTTTCACTGCATGCCTACAACTTGGCTACATGTTATGGGATACAAGAGGATATGTGGTACCTGCCCTCAGGAGGCCTACAATCTGGATAAGGTATTAAGATTTCCAGAAAGATTCTTCTCAACCTAGGGCAGTGTTACTAAGCACCAACAAACCCATTGTAAGCTTAAAATACCCTAAGTTGAAAATGCACTTAACACATTTACCCTACTGAACATGATAGCTTAGCCTAGCCTGTCTTAAGTGTGCCGAGGACACCTACATTAGCTTATAGTGGGACAAAATTATCTAACACAAGGAAGGCAAATGTCATGGGATAAAGGAACAAGGTGAAAAAGAAGGCCTTAAAATAAAATCCCTACAACTAAAATATCAACATCATACTTTGAAGAACTGGATAAAATAGTTTTTCATTTCATATGAAACCAGGAAAAAACCCATATAGCCAAGGCAATTTTTAGTAATAAAAACAAAGCCAGAGTCATCACTCTACCAGATTTCAGGTAATACTACAAGTCCACAGTGATCAAAACAGGATGGTACTGGCACAAAAATAGAGACATAGACATATGGAACTGGATAAAAACCAAGAGATGAAACCAGTCTCTACTTGACATCTGATCTTTGATAAATCAAACAAAAGCATACAGTGGGGAAAAGGTTCCTATTCAATAAATGGTGCCGGGAGAACTGGATAACCACATATAAAAAACTGAAACTGGACCCAAACTTTTCACCATTTACAAAAATTGACTCAAGATGGATAAAAGATTTAAATCTAAGACATGAAATAATAAAAGTCCTAGAAGAAAGTGTGGAAAAATCTCTTGAGGATGTTGACCTGGGGAAAGATTTTATGAAGAAGACTTCAGAGGCAATCACAACAAAAATAAACCAATGAGATTTAATCAAACTGAAAAGCTTCTGCATAGCTAAGGACACAACAATTAAAGCAAATAGACAACCTTCATAATGGGAAAAAATACTTGCATGTTACAAATCTGACAAAGGCTTGATAACTAGGATCTATAGAGAACTCAAATTTATCAACAAATAAAGAGTAAACAATCCCATCTATCACTGGACAAGAGACATGAACAGAACCTTCTCTGAGGAAGACAGATGAATGACTAACAAACATATGAAAAAATGCTCATCATCTTTAATCATTGATGAAATGCAAATCAAAACCACCCTGAGATATCACCTAACCCCACTAAGATTAGCTCCCATTACAGAGTCCCAAAGTTGCAGATACTGGCATGGACGTGGAGAGAGGGGTACACTTTGACACACTGTTGGTGGGATTGCAAATTAATATAGCCTCTTTGGAAAGAAGTATGGAGAATCTTCAAAGAACTCAACTCAGACCTCCCATTTGACCCCACAATCCCACTACTAGGCATCTATCCAGAAGAAAGAAAAACCATTTTATAATAAAGACATTTGCACTAGATTGTTTAACACAGCTCAATTTACAATTGCCAAGATGTGGAAACAGTCTAAATGCTCATCAACTCAGTAATGGATTAACAAACTGTGGTATATATATACCATGGAATACTATTCAGCCATAAAAAAGATGACTTTACATCTTTCATATTAACTTGGATAGAGTTGAAGCACATTCTTCTTAGTAAAGTATCATAAGAATGGAAAAGAAAATATCCAATGTACTCAATACTGATATGAAGCAAACAGATGAACAAATTCACACCCACATAGGAGTAAAACTCAATTCAATTCAAGATGGGAGGAGAATGAATGAGGGAAGGGGATGAGGAGGAGGAGGGGATTGTTGTACTCCCACTGAATGGGCACAATGTGGGAGTATATGGTACACCTTTTGGGTGTGGGACACAACTACAAGATGGATTCTACCTAACAAATTCAAATATTATGACGTGATTGCTTGTACCCTCACATTAACCTAAAATTAAAAATTAATAAATAAATAGCATTCCTACAACTCCACAGCTGTGTCCAAGGCCACTTATCTGGTCTTTTCTGATCTCCTGGCCCTCCCATTTTCTCACATCCCTTGTGCTTAGGGGTACAACTGTTTTCCATGAAATGAGTGTTTCTTTGTAGTTCATAAACCGGCCCTGAAAGTAATCCTCCAAGAAAATTTCCTGGCATAGTTTGCATGAAGACATCATCACTGAGAAGATACAGGACTTGCTAAAGGGCAAACTTGTTATACTTACGAATATGGCCCATATAATAATAAACCTTACCAAAATGTCATATTAAATACAACGAATCCTCTTAATAATGATGGTGTATTAGAGATAGAAGGGTCCTCAGAGTCTATTTAACCCCTTTGTTTTAGCAACAACAAATGTTAGCATTTAATTGTATACTGTCTAATAAGATAATGAATGATTTGTTCTTTATCGTTTTACCTCTATGAGGCTTAAAACCAAGACTCGAACCTGGAGCTTTTGCCCTCTGAGGTCAATTCCCTCTGCAGCACTGAAAGAGGTCTCCCTTTGGTTGGAAGTGGGGAGTGGGGACAAAATAAGATCTTTCTTTATGCATGCCATTTGTTCATTCTCCTTCCTGAAAATAAGTTTCAATAAAAAATATTTTTCATGAAGTCTTTAAGTAAAAATGGGCATTGCAGATGTGCAATATTATTCCTAAGGCTTTGCCTGCCTCCTGTAACACCACCATGTAATCCCCCAAAGTGTGTGTATCTCTGTTTGAGATGCTGCCTTCTGGATTCCCAGATGTGGTCAACCCCAGGAAAATGCTCAAAATTTTCCTGTCTCAATCCTCCCCTTCTTGTTCTTGTCCTTTGGGATGTATCTACATTACTACTTTATACTAGGGAATTATATATTGGAAAATAAGTTCCTCATTCTGTCTCAGAGGTACATGAACCTTAACCAAAGACATGGCCTTTACCCAAAAAGTGACGAAATTTCTGGCTTTGGTGACTAACAAGTTGGAGAAAATTTTTAGCCACAGAGGGGAGAGAGAAGTCGCTGATATCCTTTCATCACCCAGCATAGTTGATCTTGACCCTGCTGGGTGGCTGTCCCCTTTTTGGCAAGGTTTCCTTTTTAAATGGCCCAATCAATATTCATTAGGAATTGCCAGCTCCTTGTCTCTCCCTAACTGATTTATCCACCATGCTATAAAACCCATTAAAAATTAATTCTCTAATAGACAGGGCTCAAGTTGGCTGCTTGGAGGTTCCGGATACTGGGCAGATGTTCATTGCCTCTACAGTTGGAGGGAGAGACCCAGAGGGAGGGGCTGTCCAGGAGCAGAGCATTCCCCTCCCCCAGAACATTGCACCCAGAAGACTCCACACGCAACTAGTGACAGTTGTATGCCCCTTTGAGACAGGGTGTCTCAAAGCCTTCCAGATAGGAAGGTGACAGCTGATCTGGTCTTTCTAGTCAAGGACTGGAAAATAGTGGACATAGACAAATTCTTTGACCCAAAATGGGCCCACCTGGGACAAAGATAGATTTTTTTTTTTTTTGCATTTTTTGGCCAGGGCTGGTTTTGAACCCGCCACCTCCAGTATATGGGGCTGGCACCCTACTCCTTTGAGTCATGGGCACCGTCCCAAAGATAGATATTTTTATGTGCAGACAACCCAGTTCTGGCCAGGTGACTCAACTCCTCCTGGCCCTTTTTGGGCATCAGTGACATGAGGCTTTGCTGGATGCCTGCCTCTCAGGGAGCATTTACCTCTAGTGCTTCTTTTTCTCTCTGACCCCTGAGAGCAAATATTCCCCAAGGTCCTCTTCCCCTCTCTACTTCCTTTCTTTCTTACCATTTTAATAATTCTGCTATCACATTTTCTGCACTCATTTACTCAGCAAGTATGAATAGAACTATGTGTCCAGTGCTGTGCTCAGAGCTAGAGCTGCATGGCCATCCCTGGCCTCTGCTGTTTCCAGTTCTGTGGAGGAGAAAGAGCCAACTAACACAAGTGACCCCAGTAAAGTGGGAGGAAGTTCAGAGTGTCAGGGAGGCACCAGGCCAGAGGCTCCAACCCCAGGGAATTGGTGGGAGAGGAATTCCCAGAGGAGGCCCTAAGGTCTGGCTGGAGCCCAGCCTGGCAGCACAGGAGAGGCTGAATAGAAAGCTCGTGAACACAAGGCTCAGAGAGGAAAGAGAGCTGTGAAGCTTCCAGCCCAGGAGGGATTCAAGGTGGATTGTGACTCAAGGGTAGTGAGATCTGGGCTGAAAAAGTGGAATGAACTGGATGAGCTTTGAAGGCTAAGAGAGAAGTGATCAGACTTCTTTCCTCAAAGAGATCACTGGAGCGGCACTGCGGATAACAACAGGAGGGAGTGGAAAATTGAATCTGGGGAACCCAACAAGGCAAAGAAACAATGGTGGCCTGACTCAGGGCAGTGACAGAGGCAACGCTGAGAAGTAAGACACAGCAAGTGCAACTGAGGGAACCAGGAACCTGTTTGACCCCCGGGGCTGCGAATGAGCCTGGCAGGAAGGAATGAATAGGTGGACGTCAGGAGGGAAGGACTCAGAAAACAAGCCCTGGGTCAACCCACAGTGTGTTCACATCACCTGGCAGATTTAATCATAAACTGACAAACTGGAACCTAATAATGTATATTTTTGCAATGCTCCATAATGCATCTTAACTTTTGAAAGCAGCACATTTTCATTTGTTAATTTTTTCCACAAATACTTCTTAAGCACCTACTATGTGCCACACCACATGCTAGATGCTGAGGATATAACAATAAAATAAATATGATCCAGACTCTCAAACAACTTTCCCTTTACACTATCATGTTGACATAGTGTTGCTTTCTAGAAAAAGTAGATGGAAGGAGGGAGCAGCTGCTCCTCCCACTCCTCTCTGTATCCACATGTGGGAACTGTCTGCCCAGCACATCACTAAAAGGACTCTTTTCTCTGGAACCTTCTCTAGCTAGGCCTGTAGCTGCAGTGGCAATGCCAGGCCACCAGCATCTCCCTTTGCATAGTCTGAACTGCAGTCTGGCTCACCCGCCAGGACAGGGTGTGACAGTCCCTCTGAGGGATGAATGAGGAGCCTCCTGTTCCCAGAGTAGATTTCACGGCTTTGCCACACCCCAGGCAGAACAGGGAGGCAGTTAAATATCCCAGGGATGAGAAGCAAATCTGAGAAAGCTTCTCAAATGATGGTAATACCATGGCTGGAAGTTATAAGAGGGATAATCATATATGAGTTGATAGAATTTGACCGCATCTGCCTCCAAACCTAAAAGAATTAAGAAGAGGTCGAGATCACTGCTCCCCAAACTTTTTGGTACCAGGGATTGGTTTCATGGAAGATTGTTTTTCCACAGAAGGTAGGAGGGACACTGGCTTTTCACAAGGAGCGTTCAACCTAGATCCCTTACATGCCCAGTCTTCAGTAGGGTTCAGACTCCTCTGAGAATCTAATGCCAGTGCTGATGTGACAGGAGGCGCCCATCATTCCTCAGGACCTGACATTAGGCAGGTCCTCGTACGCCAGAGCTGAGGCCTTTAAGAAAAGACATGGATTGCTACCTTACCCTTTGGCTGGGAGGCCAGGATGAGGAGAGTCCTTTGGGAAATTGACAGTGACCTTTCTATTCTCATTTTCTCTGTTCAGAGGGCTCATACCTTTGCCAAGGTCAGCTGTCCAGTTCACAGGCTCCCAGGAAGGATGACTCCCGGCTACCCCTCCCACTAGTCTTACACTCTAACCTCCATCCCCAACTCCCCGGGTGCATTTCTTTGCTCAACTCTCTGGCCATAAAGTAAATTAGCTGTTTGGTCAATTTCCTAATTGCCCCACTTTGCACACCCTTTTTGGTGAGATGGAAAGATACTTCAGGCAAAGTCATCCCATTTCTTCAACAGGCAGTTTCTCTCCTCGCCCTGCTGGACAGCCTCGGTGCTGAGCCCATCCATGGGAGAGACACAGAGCCTTGATTCTAGACTTTCTGCCCAGACAGCAGAGCTCCCAGCCCTCACTGGCTGATTGCCTTGCTGCTCTGTCTTGTCTGTTTCTGGCACAGGGGATTCTGTTCTAACATACTGACCACAAGATAAGGGCAGGTTGACCCCAGAAAGATTGACTTATTCTGACACTTTGTACCTATTTCAAATGCCCAGTGCTCTGCTGGCTCCAAGAAAAAAGGGAAAATGGGTGATGTGAACCTCCAGGTCTTTTTCCATCCATCCCAATATTCTTATATTGTCCTCGTTCTCTCCTATCCCTTCATTTACTCATTCAACAAAGACTTATTGAGGACCTACTATGAGGACCTAGTATCCACTAGAAAGTGCTTAGAAATACCAGAAATACTACCTGGTATTTCTACTAGATCCTAGAAATACCAGATAAATAGGATGATCCAATCCCTGACCTCCTGGAATTTACAAGAAAAAATGTAACTTTTTTGTATTTTGATGTTCAGTGTATTGGCAGAGAACACAGTGCTTGTATGAAAGTGTATGTACCAGAACTTTTGGTCTTCTCTGCAGAGTATATATTGAGTAGAAGAGTCTTTCAAAGACTCTTTTGAATCTTGCTTCATAATTAATTTTGTACTCTGGCTTTGCCATTGTTCAGTTCTACCTGAGCCCCCACTGTCTGCCCTCTCCTCGACTATGCCAACCTCTCCCTCCTCTGACCACCTCCTCTGATCACAGCCCCTCCCACCTCTCCTGCTGTCTCTGCCCCCTTTAGCACACGTTGGCTTCAATACATCCCTAGCTGGAAGCAAGAGCAGCAAGACTAATTTCATTTCTCTTCTTTTCCTTTGGTGAGTAGATCTGTGACAACCCTTTTTATGCATTTAATTCATTCTCGATTTCTCATAATCAGGGGGAAGGTATCCCCTAAGGTTAGGAGAGAGCTTGTCAGGGAAAAAAAAAGGCAGTGTAAATTCACAGAGGTAATCATAGTCTATCTCCACTTCCCACTGCCCGTGGACTATTAACTAATATCGCTCTCTAATCTTTTTTGTACTTATTTATTTTGTAGCGAGAAACTAGCATTATAAACACCCCTACTGTCAAAACTTGTCATCCCCATTACCTCTAGGCGGGCTTCATCTCTGTTATTCTAATTTCAGAGTTTCTCAAATTCACAGCCGCTGGAAATTGAGTACAAAATCCATTATCATTTGTATATTTTAATTATGCAAATGAGGCAGCTCAGCTGCGATGTCCGGGACCTGCAGGGATGCCTGACTTGATTCTGGGTGATTACAATTTATCCAGTCGAGTCACTTTAATTGTAACAAGCTAATTACATTGTTTCATTTGGCTTTAACAAAAGAAAAAGAGACAGGAAGCTAGATGTGGCTCAGGGCCCCCCCAGAACAGACCGCTGCCTCTCCCCGGGCTGGGATGGACGTGGCCAATGGAGTGGGCACAGCTTTCCCTGCCTGATTGAAGGGTCACTGAAAGGATCCAGAAGGGCAGGCAGTGGCTAGGTAACTAGAGGCAGCTGCTGCCTTCCCAGCAGAAGACTGCCCACTGGCAGCTCTGTCAGGGTGGCAGGAGGACTTTTCATTCTGGCAGGAGCTTATCCAGTGGTAAGCCTGACCTTGAGAGATCAGACCGTCTTTCAGAAAGGCCCTTTCCACTTCAGTCTTTCTTGACCACAGGCTGAGGTGTTTGAGGACCTACCTCATTTCTACTGTTGGAGGGTTTGTGTAGACATATGTTTCTGGCTAATTCTGCAGGTTCTTCCCAGAACTGACTGTTGAAGCCAGTAAGAATCTAACGGAGGTCCCCCCATCCCCATGTCAGATCAGAGGAAATGCAGAAGTGGGTAGGGGAGCAAGGTCTGACAAACAATAGAGAGAAATGGGGAAAATTCCATGACGTGTAGAAGATGCCTTATGAACTCATTCATTAGGAGTGTGTTTATATTTCTGTGATCAATGAGAAACATTTATGCATTTGAACTGAAAGTAGCTGTTTTCTCCTACAATCATTACTGCTTGCTAGTGAGAGAGAAAGTGCTTAGATTTACAAGTGTGTTCAATATTTTAGCAGAATGAGAGTCCTGGGAAGCACAGCCTTACTCACATTAACAAATGACCATTCCTCCTAACAGAGCGCAGGACCAGAATTAAAGTGTTTGCTAAAAGGCGTAACTCAAATTTGGCTACAAAGTCTTGAATGTTGCCAAATATTCTTTTTCTAGTAACGTTCTTGGTTCACTTCCTCCCAGCACCGGAATCTACAACCTTTTCACCCCTGAGTCTGAACCAGTCAAAACCCATGACCTCAGTGGCCTAACAGAAAGCAATAGACTCAACATCAAAGTTCAGAAACTAGATATACGGCCTAGTAATGTCAGCGAATCAATTAATCAACACACTAATTGAGCTTTATTGAGATGCTATAACAATCACAGTCTCTTCATTTAAGCAATTGTGTTCCAAAGACAGAAACAAGACTTACGTGTTTTCAAAGGAGCAAAGCTAGAGGGCTTAGAGTGTGTGAGAGGGGAAAGAGAGTTTCAAGGACTGAGATAGTCAGTGTATATTTTAACTCAATGTCATTGTTGGAGGTGCTGGACTGCAGGTGAAGCAGACACTGAGCTGGCTCAGAGCTATGATCCAGATTTAATTCTGTTACAAAGGATGGTCACTTGTTAACATAAGGAGTTACAGGTAGGACAGAAACAGCATAGCCAGAGGGTGGAACTCCTGTGGGGGAAGAGATGGCTGGAAACATAGTGGCAAAGTTAGGAATAGGCTCTAGAGAGGCAGGAACAGAGGCAGAACAGAGGAGTTTGCTGCTAGCCTCATGGTGCTAAGTGAGGCAAATGGCATGAGCTTCTCCATCAAGTCCACCATGTAAAAACAATAGTCTTCCTGCAACGCAAATCTGAACAGCAGTTCATGCCTAAAGAGCCTGCAGGGTGGACACAGTTAGCAGATGACCAAGACAGCTTGATGTCAGTGGATTCGGATGATATGCTGCTTGGAGAGAGAGATGCGGGGAAGTGAGTGGACAAGGCTTTTGAAAGAAGGTTGTGTCTCAGGGGACGAGCAGGAGGAACAATGTGGCAAAGATGTGGAAGGCAGAGCAGCACACAGCGGGGTCAGGAACTGGCATGTCCATCTGAAGCAAAGGCGCCATGATGCTATAAATAGAACTTTGAGTTCTAGGTTAGCTGTTTCTTCTTCTCCCCATGAGCTTGTATCATATCCAGCATGGGGTTGCACCATAGGGAGCACCCCAACAAACATGTTGGGGTGGAAGGAGAGAAGGGCAGGAGGCGGGGAGAGAGGGAAGGACACACACAGCACATGGATGGAATCAGGAGATGAACTTTCTGCCCCTACTACCAACCAGCTGGATGGTTGAGATTATGTCACTTAAAGGCTCAGAACCTGTTTCTTAGTTTGCCAAAGAGGGAGGGAATGGGGTAGAGGGACAACAGGACATTTGAAATGAAGCTTCCAGACACAGGTCTCACGAATCAAGAATTTGGTGTATTTGTACCTCACTAGGTGGTGTCAGGCCCTGCTTAGAAATTCCGCTCTGCTTAGGGGTGAGTGGTTGGTACAAAAAGAAAAAAATTGAGGCTGCCGCTTCTGCCTGAATTCTGCAGCTCTAAGTAAATTAGAGCCAGATGCCCAGTTCCTCATCGCTCCATCAGATGACTCCATGGAGTAATTATAATACTTTATGGGTATTAACTCACTGATTCTCACCATGCCCTGGGAGGCAAACGCTTAGGATCATTATCCTCCCTGCATCCAGGGAGGGGGAGCATCTCATTCTCTCCACGCGTGCATCCCAGCAGCACCTGTCCCCCAAATGGACAGGGAGGGGGACGCCAGGACCAGCCGCACTCTGGGAAGATGGATGAGCTGGAGAAAATGTTCTGGGAAAGAGAAAGCAGTGGTGGAGGGGTAGGAAGGTCCAACAGCAGAGGGATAAAAGAGATGCATCAGGAGGGAGAGAAATTGGCTGAGCTCAACTCGGTGGTGTCTGAGGGGAGCAGAGAACCAGTTACAAATACTGACACAATCTAGGCTTACAAAGGGAAGGAGGGAGGAAGAAGCACTGAGACCAAGCTGGGGCAGTGGAACCTAAGGCAAGGTCCAATCATGATGAGGAGATTGGACCAAAGGGCAGCCCTGGGGTTGCTGAATGGAGACTTCCAGAAAGTAACTACCAGATCTTTTGTTCCCCCACTCAAAGCCTTTCTCTTGTAGGGGCACATCTTAAATCTCTCTTCATCTTAGGGAGCCTTACAATTATTACATTTTGTAGTTGAAGCCAACATTAGAATGAAGCCCAGAGAGGGAAAATAAGTGACCCAAAGTCACACAGCCAGTGGGTAGAGTCTTCGAAACTGGATCACACATCTCCTAATTCCCACTGACCTGATCACGCCTTCGTCCCTCTTCTCTGAATTCCTTCTCACACTTAACAGAAGCCATATCACTTCTGATTTTATGCTCTAATAAAATTTATTCATTCTGTCTCCAGGTAAATCAGAAAACTGTCAAGTGCCTCAGCCATTCCTTGGGCATCACTCGTGGCACCCTCAAAGGCTAGCCCAGGATTAGGCACCCAGGGTGGGGAAGAGTGGTGTTCAGCTTGGTGGCAGCACACACAATGGGCTGTGGCAGAGCCCACCAAAAATGCCTCTTCTCCTGGAAGGAAGTTTAGAAATACCAGGCACTGAGAGTTAACCAGAGAACAAGCCAGGGCAAGGGAGATAAAACCATGAATGTCTCTACTGCATCACTGTAAATACCAGCCAAGTGCCCCCAAGACATCAGAGTAGATGAGGAGCTGTGAATAAATAGGGCCTCTGGGCAACAGAAAGCAACTGATACCCCAATGATGAAAGATACAGGACTCTGTTCCAGCACTTCTGTGACCTCAGAATTATACTGAAGTCCCTGTTCACTTACAACATCTCCCTTTCTGATGTTCTCTGATGCCTTTTGCAAGTGAAGACCATCCTTACAGTCACATAGCACAGTGACTAAGTACATTAACTCACATGCCAGATTCGCCTTTGCATGAACCTCAGTTTGACCTTGACTAGCTGTATAAACTTGGGCAGGAGTCTGAACTATTCTATGACTCTAATTCATTAGTAAAACAGCAGTAACAATTGTATCTGCCTCATAGAATTATTATAAGATACTATGCAGCCTTAAAGAAAGATGGAGACTTTACCTCTTTTGTGTTTACATGGATGGAGCTGGAACATATTCTTCTTAGCAAAGTATCTCAAGAATGGAAGAAAAAGTATCCAATGTACTCAGTCCTAATATAGAGCGAATTTATAGCTTTCATATGAAGGCTAAAACCCAATTATAGCACAAGAATACAGGGAAAAGGGAAAGGGAGGGGAGGGGGGAGGATGGGTGGAGGGAGGGCAATTGGTGGGATCACACCTACGGTGCATCTGAGTAGGGTACTGATGACACTTAGTAAATGTAGAGTATCAATGTCTTTCTATAGTGATTAAGAAAATGCTATGAAGGCTATCTCTCACAGTACGATCAAAATGTTTCTGATTGTATATGAAGCACA
>CAUYRH010090979.1:0-25092 GCA_963574655.1 Perodicticus potto
ATATAAATGTCTTCATATAATGATTAAAAGGCCATGAAGGCTATGTTAAACAGTTTGATGAAAATATTTCAGATTGTATATGAAGTCAGCACATTGTGCCCCATGATTGCACTAATGTACACAATTATGATTTAATAAAAAGAAAAAGAAGTGGTTAAATTATCATTGCCCACTGGCAACAGACTATGTCAAAAACAGGAATAGGAAGTTACAGGTGTATTATATGGTTTTGTGTTTTTTTTTTTTGAGACAGAGCCTGAAGCTGTCACCCTGGGTAGAGTGCCGTGGCATCGCAGCTCACAGCAACCTCCAATTCCTGGGTTCTAGCGAGTCTCTTGCCTCCGCCTCCCGAGTAGCTGGGACTATAGGCACCTGCCACAACGCCCGGCCATTTTTTGGTTGCAGCCGTCATTGTTGTTTGGCGGGCCCAGGCTGGATTCGAACCCGCCAGCTCAGGTGTACGTGGCTGGCGCCTTAGCCCGCTGAGCCACAGGCGCCGAGCCTATTATATGGTATTTTATACTGTGTAGTATTTTTTACTATATAAAAACCAGAAACAGGAAGTTATAGGTGCACAATACAATATTTTCTACAGTATAGTACTTCATAATATATAAAAAGCAGGAACAGGAAGTTACAGGAGCACAGTATAATATTTTATACTGTATAGTATTTTATACTATATAAAAAAACAGGAACAGGACGTTACAGATGCACAGAAAGGCTAAACAGCTGTAAGAACTCGACATACTTTAGTAGGTCATTTCATGACCTCTGAGAGAACTAATTCTCAAACATACCAGTGGCAAGAAAGAGAACTGCAGCACTTGCTCTGAAATAGAGGACAAAGCTAGTCTCCTGCAAAGACTCAGCTCTGGATTTAATTCAATTCAACAACTATGTAAGCAACAAGAGAGCTTGGCACTATGTAAATATCAAATATTCATGTATAAAGTGGTTTTAGCCACCACCTGATAGTTTACACCTCACTTTTAAAAAACCTTTCTTTGATTACACAAATCTGGACTCTAGGAAAGAGTAAAGAAAATAAAAATCACCCCTTAATTCCATCATACAAACACAAAAACCTTATCTCTTTACAGACTTTTGCAGTTTTTTTTTTTCCTGACCGGGGCTGGGTTTGAACCCGTTACCTCCGGTATACGGGGCTGATGCCCTACTCCTTTGAGCCACAGGCGCCACCCTCTTTTTACAGACTTTTCCCAAGAATATCCCGAGTGAAGGAACATGTAGTTTGCTATCAATATTTTCTATCATAAGTAATGCTTTTATATATACTATATCTTTTTGTGTCTGTGTGATTGGTATTTTTTAGGAGGGCAATAGTGGAATTCTTAGGTCAAATGACATAGAAAAAAAAGAAAATCAATCAATCAGTGCATGCTTCTGAGAGTGACAATGAAACATGGCCTTTATGGCAGGAGGGAAATTGAAGGGGCAGTCTCACTGACGGCAGCATTGAACACATGCCTGAGCTAACACTCAGGCTGCACACTCCCACATCAAAACCACAGACATCTCTAAAACAGATATAGGAAGTAATGTCATTATATTGCCTCTACAATTTGGACTTTTGTTAGGATATAAAAGTACATTTTGGGGTTAGAGGAAAGGGGAAAGAGAGAGCAAAGCGGCAAGAAACAGCATGGCATCTCAAATAAAGCAAGCTTGATGCCACAATTTAGAATACAAAATGACCCTTCTAAAATATTTCTTGTGTTTCCTAAAGCCAAATTTTATTTTATTTATTTATTTACTTTGAGACAGAGTCTTACCATGTCGCCCTCAGTAGAGTGCTAGAGTGCTGTGATGTCATAGCTCACAGCAACCTCAAACTCCTGTGCTTAAGTGATTCTCTTACCTCCGCCTCCCAGTAGTTGGGACTACAGGTGCCCACCTGGCTATTTTATTTTTGTTGTTGTTGTTGCAGTTATTATTTAGCCGGCCCAGGCTGGGTTCGAACCCACCAGCCTCAGTGTATGTGGTGGGCTCTATAACCACTGTGCTATAGGCGCCAAGCCCCTAAAGTCAAATTTTAATGTAACATGTTTGTGAATAAGTCAAACCACTGAATTTGTACACTTTAAAATTGCCAATCTCATAGTATGTGAATTCTATCCAAGGAAACAGAGCTGAACTTAAGTCTGTGATCTGACAGAGTACATGTGCCTATCACCCTGAGGAGTTTCTCTGGGGTGATGTGAGATGGATATGAAGGACAGAGCAGGGAAAGACAAAACTATTTCCCAAAACAGACAGAAAAGAGCTCTCTAGTATTAAAAAAAAAATTAAAGCGTCTCAGAATAATTGTATAGGTGGAATAAGAACTGCTATGCCAAAACAGCCAGAAGATGACTATGAGGTAAGTTACCTTAGGCAATCCAATGTCGTCCATGGCATTCAGCCACTGAATCACATTATCAGTGTGTCTAAAGTGGAGGCCAGTTGCCTAGAACAAATAAAAAAAAAACCATTAGGTGCTGGTGGTTATATTGACACAAATACTAAATAAAAATTCTCCTTGTAGGGTGGCCCCTGTGGCTCATCACGTAGGGCACCAGCCCCATATACCAAAGGTGGCAGATTCAAACCCAGACTCGGCCGAACTGCAAAACAGAAAAATAGCTGGGTGTTGTGGCAGGCGCCTGTAGTCCCAGCTACTGGAGAGGCTGAGGCAAGAGAACTGCTTAAGCTCAGGAGTTGGAGGTTGCTGTGAGCTGTGTGACGACACCACGGCACTCTACCGAAGGCGATAAAGTGAGCCTCTGTCTCTACCAAAAAAAAAAAAAAAAAAAAAAAATTCTCCTTGCAAAAGCCATTGTGCTCACACTCCAATCCCAAGATGTGACGCCAGCATCTCAGTTCCGCCCACTTAGAAACCGCCTGGAGAAACTTCATGTGTGGTGTTTTTCACAGAACAGGGTCTTTGCAATCAAATCATCTGGGATTCAATCCCTGATTTGGCCATGGGCAAATCCTTTCACCCTCCAAAGTCAGAGTTTCCCATCTGGAATACCTATGTGCTACGTTGTGAGGATTAAATGAGACCGAGCACATAGAGCACATGGCGCGAGCTGAGCACAGAAGGTTCAGAATAGCAGATAGTATCAAGTACTTTAGTCAGGACTCTCATACTCACAAAGAAAAAAAAAAAAAACCCCTTCCTTCCAAAACATTGTTTTTTTTCCTGCTACTTTTGAGCAAGATTTATTCTCCAGAGGGGTACAACGGTAAGACTTTAATTGTTTTTTTTTTTTTTTGAGACAGAGCCTCAAGCTGTCACCCTGGATAGAGTGCCGTGGCATCACAGCTCAGAGCAACCTCCAATTCCTGGGCTCAAGCAAGTCTCTTGCCTCTGCCTCCCAAGTAGCTGGGACTACAACGCCCGGTCATTTTTTGGTTGCAGCTGTCATTGTTGTTTGGCGGGCTCGGGCTGGATTTGAACCCGCCAGCTCAGGTGTACATGGCTGGCGCCTTAGCCCGCTGAGCCACAGGCACCGAGCCAAGACTTTAATTGTTGCTGCCAAGTTTCCACTTTCCTTTACTATCTTGCCTCTGTCTACAGAACCATCAGAGTGGTCTTCAGACTATTTAAAACAACATGGAAGTCTTTGCTTTTGATTAAGAAAAGTTTCTATTTAGGGCCAGGGCGTGGTGGCTCACACCTATAATTCTAGCACTCTGGGAGGCCAAGGCAGGTGGACTGCCTGAGCTCACAGGTTCTAGACCAGCCTGAGCCAGAGAGAGACCTCATTTCTAAAAATAGCTGGGTGCCTGCAGTCCTGGCTATTCGGGAAGACAGAGACAAGAGAATTGCTTGAGCCCAAAAGTTTGAAGTTGTCGAAAGGACAACAAAGGGAGACTCCTGTCTCAAAAAAAAAAAAAAAAACAAAAGAAAGAAGAAAAATCTCTATTTAGGATGGTGATTTTGGCTAAACCCCTACTTCTTCCATACTTCCCTTTGAATTTAAAGGTAAAATATAAAACCTTCTTTTGACACTGAAGCAGCCTTACTTAGGTCTGAGTTTTGGCCCAGTTCTTACAGTAGACCACCCTTACACTATCTTTCATACTTATCCTCTCTAAGAGCTCACAGGCAAGCTCTCTAGAGGAACTATGCAGACATCAGAATTTGGTCCTTGTCAACATCCCAACTTTAGCTAAGCAGTCTTCTTCTTCTTCTTTCTTTGTTTTTTTTTTTAGGGCTCTGTCATTTATCTCAATTTTCTGAAATTGGATCACTTTCCCATTGTAGCATGAAATCCAATATTACAGGGTAATTTTTTCCCCTAAAATTGCCAGCAAATCTCAGAGCTTGGTGAAAATCATATTTAAGATAGCAATTCCCCTAGTTATTCATTCTACCTTCTAAAGAATAAAAAAAACTGGCTCGGCACCTGTAGCTCAAGTGGCTAAGGCGCCAGCCACAAACACCAGAGCTGATGGGTTTGAATCCAGCCCAGGCCTGCCAAACAACAATGATGACTGCAACCAAAAAATAGCCGGGCATTGTGGCAGGCACCTGTAGTCCCAGCTACTCGGGAGGCCGAGGCAAGAGAATCACTTAAGCACAGGAGTTGGAGGTTGCTGTAAGTTGTGACACCACAGCACTCTATCCAGGGTGGCATAGTGAGACTCTGTCTCAAAAAAAAAAGAATAAAAAAAACTCAGACTACTGAATTGTTTTCATGACTATGAAAATTGCTATATACACACCATAAGAATTCTACCAGAGATACAGACAGCCCAGGTTTCTTTACTATTGTTTTTTGACTTTGCAGTATTTTTCCATCCTGCCAAACATTTTAAAGGTTAATATTTTGTTGGAAAAAACACACCTTATACATTCTCTCACACAAAATAATGTATGTAACCTTCTCTCTCAAATTTACAGTAATCTGAATACCAAGTTAGGGAAGACTCACCTTGTATCTGGTCTGCTCTCGATCATAGATTTTTTTCAAGGACACTACTTTGGGAGAGAAGAAGTTTCCTAATTTGGCAAGGTAGACGCCATTCCTAAGCCCCTCCTCTAGTTCTGTGGTGGGAGGCAGATCTTCCCCCAGGCAAGCTTCCATCCACCTGCACAAAAGGAGAGAGGATAATGCAAAAAGAGAAGGGGAGGTCAGTCTGTTCCTGAGAGACAGTAAACTTAATTTCCTCTCTCCGTGGAGAAGTTTAGTTAAACATAGCAAAACTCTTTAAGATCAGCTCCACATACATCTTTTCCTGGCTCGGGCAGATCTCAGAGGCAGGGAACTTGGGAAAATTCCTGAGCATAAATACCACCTCTTTGTCTACCCTCCTTCCTCCTAGTACAGCAATAGGACCAGCTGGCTCCCCAGACCCTGACTGTCCCACAAACATCAGACCCTTCTCAGTCCTCAGGCTACTCTTTGGGGAAGTCCTAGGAAAAGTCATACATAACAGAAGCCACTGTCTCAACTATTCAGAAGCTTAAATTTGTTGTTGATATTCTCTTCCAATTTCAGAATTTAGAATTCACAGTGAATTTCTATATTTAGGTTTTAATGTTGTTTAAAAGTTATCAAAACAAAGTCAATTAGCTAAAATACTGAAATAAACTCCTATAGAAGCAAGAAACAGGCTCAGCACCAGCCACGTACACCTGAGCTGGCGGGTTCGAATCCAGCCCAGCCTGCCAAACACAATGAGGCTGCAACCAAAAAATAGCCGGGCATTGTGGCAGGTGCCTGTAGTCTCAGCTACTTGGGAGGCGGAGGCAGGAGACTCGCTTGAGCCCAGGAATTGAAGGTTGCTATGAGCTGTGATGCCACCGTACTCTACCCAGGGTGACAGCTTGAGGCTCTGTCTCAAAAAAAAAAAAAGAAGCAAGAAACCGTGAATTCTTTTGTGTTTTTCACAGTGGCGGGGGAGGAAAAGAAAACGGTACTTTTCCCCTCAAATACTTCTCAGGAGATTTCAGGGAAGCTTAAGATAAAACAGTAAAGGAAAGTTTAGTTGTGTATATTTTCTACCAACAGAAATGTAGGTAATGGAAAATCCTTTAAGGCCACAATTTTAAACCACTTTTGAGCCACACAGTCCTTTGAATATCTGGAAAGCTATAAATCCTTTCCCAGAAAAATATACATATATTTAAGGTTTACATATAATTTCAGAGATTTCATTGACTTTATGAACCCCAGATTAAGAACTTAGAATTGAATTTAGAATTATTCCACTCAAAATTTACAAGACTGATATTATCTTCATATTCTTCACTAAAGTAGAAAACTACCAAAACACTAGATGTTGCCTGGTTTGTTTTACTGAAATGATAAATCTTTGAAAAGGCAAGCAAAAAAAGGGCTCAAGATACAGCAAACTGAAATAAAAATGAGATTTACTGCCACATAAAAATCAAACATTTATGTTTATTAATACACAGAAATTTAAAATCCAAATAAAACTAGAAGAAACATTGGAATATGCCATATACATACGCACACGCATATATCTACAAACGTCAATAAGAAAAACACTAACATAGCCTGGTGCAGCGGCAGGCACTTGTAATTCCAGTTACTCGGGAGGCTGAGTCTGTAGGATCACTTAAGCCTACAAGTTCGAGGCGGCAGTGAGCTATGATTGCACCACTGCACCCCAGACAGTGTAATTCCCTGTCTCTTACAACAGGACAAAAAAATTAACATCCAAATAAAAATATAGGCTTAGTAATATGCAAGTGTATTATGATCCCATTTATTTGTTTTATCTACTCTTTATATTAATAAAGTTTCTGGCCAGACACAGTGGCTCACACATGTATAATCCCAGCATTCTGGGAGGCTGAGGCAGGTGGATTGCTTGAGTTCCAAAGTTCAGGACCAGCTTGACCAATAGCGAAACCCCGATTCTACTAAAAATAGAAAAACTGAGGCCAGATGGATTGCCTAAGCCCAAGAGCTTGAGGTTGCTATGAGCTATGATGCCATGACACTCTACTCAGGGTACCAGGGTAAGACTCTGTCTCAAAAAAAAAAAATTTTGCTGAAGACTATAAATTATGAATTTCTCATACTTCTATAAATTTTACTTATTTTATTTTATTTTATTTCATTTTATTTTATTTTTGAGACAGAGTCTCACTTTGTTGCTTCCGGTAGAGTGCTGTGGCGTCATAGTTCATAGCAACCTCAAATTCTTAAGCTCAAGTGATCCTCTTGCCTCAGCCTCCTGAGTAGCTGGGACTACAGGTGAACACCACAATGCCCGGCTATTTTTAGAGGCAAGGTCTCGCTCTGGCTCAGGCTGGTCTCAAATCTGTGAGCTCAGGCAATCTACCCCCCTTGGCCTCCCAAGTGCTAGGATTATAGGCGTGAGCCACCACGCCTGGCCTTAAATTCTTACTTTTATACTTCAGAATAAATTTCTTGTATTAAGTCTATTTTTTCAAACTGAGAATATTACCCAGAATCTTTTAAAAACAAGGAAAAGCAACACAATGTCCTTATTTTTCCCAAATTCTATAGTTACTCAATCTCACTTTAAAATCTATTCTACCTTTAAAGCAGCTACTGTACTATCTGACAAATAGTATGTGTCAGATAATTGCAAAACCTCATCTCCCTCTCCCGATTACCCACTGAAAAGTTCAAATGTATGGCCCGCACCCTACGGCTCTTTGCGCCAGAGCAGTAACACTTTATTGGCTATTCTACCATCCCGTCACCTCCCCTAACCGAACTTATATAAGGTGCCCTTGTCTTTTGCTCTCTCTCTTCTCTTCTCTCTCCCCCTCTCGTGTGTCTCATCTCTCTCTCCCTCCCTTCTCTCCTCTCCCCTCTTTCTCTCTCTCTCCCCCTCCTCCTCCTTAATGCTGCTCTGTAGCATCCCCCGCCAATAAAGACCTTTCGTACAAGCCTTGGTGTTCTGTGAGGTTTATGCTGGTCCAGTGCCCCCCTTTCAGTATGTGCTAAACTAAAGACTGGATGAATATATGAATGGACTGGGGAATTTTCTGCTTGTTTCCTATACCCAGTAACAGTAAGCTTCTCTTCTGGCTTTTCTTTCAAGTAATAAAATTTAAATTATAAAATGGGGGAAAAGGAACACAATGAGTTTTCCAGGAGAATTGCCATAGTAAATTAGATACCAAGTGGCAACAACTACAAAATTTAAACTATACCTCTGCAAGAGCCTACAGATCAGAAGAGTAATGCAAAAAAGAATGGCAGTTCTTGGTAGGGAAAAACAGATGTAGTCCAAGGACACAACTCATACAATTCTAATGTTTCACTGCTAAAAATGATGCAGATAAAATCATTCTGGCAAACTATTCCTGGCAACCTCAGCTCTCAGGGGACAATCTAACTTGGGTTCTCATTAGCAGGGACAAACCTAATAATTATAGCCTAAGCCAAAACCAGCACTCTAGCACATAACAGTTCAAAGAAAAAATTACTTATTTTTTTCTCAAAATGAAGTGAACCCACAGGGAATACTATTGCCTTGGATCAGAGCTGGGTATTAGAGACCTCCTCTGGAGATTACCGGACTAAGACTGATGAAGTGGAGTGCAGGGTGCCTTGGGGCCTGTCACACCCTAGTCAGAGGCAGAAGGACGGCTTGTGGCCAAAGTTCAAGGCCCAGGTACACTGTGATCACACCTTTGAACAGCCACTGCACTCCAGCCTGGGCAGCACAATAAGACTTCATCTCAAAAAAAGAAAAAAAATTAAAAGGAGGGCCTTTAGTGACATCTCCCCCGTACCTTAATCTTTCTCCACTTTTTGATAAAAACAGTTCTGACTGAGACATTTCCTACAATGGGGTAGAATACTTTGCATATCACACAAGTGTCAGGTCAGGGGGAAAAAGCCAACTGTGATTTAGTGAAAGGGATTAAGCAAAGCACAAGAGCTAGGACAAATACTCAGTCAGAAGATTAAGTTCATGAATGCATCTTAGAGAAAGTGCTACCTTAGAGAAAGTGATACCTTTGCTGAGTACCACCCTTGATGAGCTACTCCCCTTATTCAGCAATGAGGTATGTAGCACTTTTTCTAGGAGGAGTTTGTAAACTTAAAATTGTCAGACCTCACAGGCAAAATACAGAAGTATTTTTAAACAACTGCCCTAAACCCAAATTGCTCTCCAGGTCACCAAATGTGTGGCTCACCCACCAGTCTGAGTTGTCTCACAACTGAGCATCACCTGATTTGTTTAAAAGATAAGTTAAATCAGAACCAAACTGCTTTGAAAAGTAGGATGCCAACTTACTATAATGTTAATGTTAGTTTTAAGTAGGTGCTATAGTTTTGAATGTTGGCAGAAGTTTAGATCCCACTCTAACTCCAGGGCACAGCAAACTGTCCTCTCAGTCTTTCTCTACAGCTGGGAGTGAGCTCCCCCTCTGCTACTAAGTCACAGAGTCACAAAAAGCAACAGCCAGGAACCTTGTGCACTTCTGGGGCAAACAGCCTTTTTGTTTTTGTTGTTCTCAAATATAATACATGTCCATTAAGGAAAATTTCTAAACATTTCTCACAATTTTCTGGATATTTCCTACATATTACATAGTTTCTGAAAACTTGAAGTTACATAAAAATTCTGCCAAATGCTTAATCAGTCACCCATGTTGGACATTTATGTCTTTTTTTCAATATGGAAACATCCTGTTTTTTATTAGTTTTCCTTTGAAAGCTGCAACAACCTTAAACCTAAGTCTTTTCAAAGGTGTCATGCATATTTCCTAACAGTGTGGCATAAATTTATGCCATTTTTAAATATTTTCAACCATTAAATAATATTGCAGGGCATATCTCTGCTCACAGTGTGCTTCTGTGTTTAGAACGAATTCCTTAGGAGAGAGGTCTTCAGAAGTATAACTCTAAAATAAAAAATTATAAACATTTAAAAGTGTTTTTATTATTGCCCAAAAGGCTACTCAAAAGCTGCACCTATTTGCATAACCCCTCCTTTGCGAATATAAGAATGAGGCTTATTCCAAAGTCACCTGCTGACTAGTGGCAAGGGTGGAATAAGGAGACTCTGATCCTGATTATATCTCCCCCTACACACTGCTTTTCTTACCTTTAGGTTCTTCCCAAAAGCCTAAAGGAGCAGAGCTCCACAGGCTGTCTAAACAGGGCAAAGTTTCAGGTACACAGGGCAGGACAAAGACTGATACCTCTCCATGTTCTGTCCACTTTATAGGGTTTTAGGTATTTTAGTTTAATAGGTAATCCACCAATGATTTTCAACCCAGATATAAAACTGTCTTATAAAACTTAAGCATTTAGTTTAGCCTTACAAATTTAACAATAAATTCATTCACAAAAGAAACTCATTGGCCAACACAACTTTTTACCAGTTCTTATGTTTAACTCTGTTCTAGCAATAATCATAAACCTCAGGGTTGGGCATCTCGTTGAACATCTTCTACAAACCACCTCACTCTCCTGCTTCCCTTTCACTCCCTCCCCTCTTTGATGCCCGAATTGATCCAAAATATCTTAGCCACATCATGATGCAGGCTGACCCTGAACTCTCCTGCTGCTGGCAGGGAATGGAAACTTGAAGGTAATTCTATTTTATTTCTGGATTCTAGCAGCCTGAAAATTTGTGTTAAGCCAGTACCAGTTCTCCACTGGGCTTCTGGAGCAAGAAAACACATGAAATAAAAGTGTAATGTTACTCGAACTGGCCATGGATTTATACATGGGTCATTACAAAAGGTTTGAGACAGATAAAAAGAAAAAAAATCAAGAAACGTAAAATCTCTCTGAATGGAAACAAATGAAGCTCTCCCAGCAACACTGATAAGCTGAGCAAGTTGAAACTTGCACAGGTGAATCAGAATTGAAATAATGGACCAAAACATAGTCTGTCTCAACACTTCCCTAGAGACAAGGTATCCTGTCTATGGCACTTTCCAAGACAGCAAGCCACTTAACCAGTTTCTTCATTTGTTAAAAGGGAGCAATAGTACCTTCCAAATACGTTTGTCCTTGAGAATTAACTAAGATTTCAAATGAAGTACAAAGCTCGCGCAGTGCTTGGCCAGGTCCCGAAAAAATATTTATTCCTTTCCTCCTATTCCCTCATATGATGAGTCACTTGCTAACACTTCCGTATGTAAAATGATTCCGGTTCCTCTAAGCACTCTTCATAAAAAGAGACAATAATAGCATCTACCCACAGAATGTTTGTGAAGATTAAAGAAATAACACATACAAAGTGCTAAGAACAGCACCTGGCCCAGAATGAGCACGCTCTCAAAACATCACTGGGTGCTACCATTATTAGCATTTGCCAGGATTCCTGGGCCCCTCCATCCTTCTCATCTCAGCACTCCCCACCTGAACACTGTGTTCCAGTGTGGTCTGCTAGGCTGAGACAGAGCAGGACTGCCACCTGCTCTTTTTGAGCGTTCCCATAACCACAAAGCCTCAGACTAAATTATTATTTTTTCACTTTATCGACCTCAGCAGAGTGCTGTGTCGTCACAGCTCACAGCAACCTCCAGCTCCTGGGCTTAGGCAATTCTCTTGCCTCAGCCTCCTGAGTAGTTGGGACTACAGGTGCCTGTCACAATGCATGGCTATTATTTTTTATTGTTGTTGCAGTTTGGCCAGGGCTGGGTTCGAACCTGCCACCCTCGGTATATGGGGTTGGCACGCTACCCACTGAGCCACAGGCACCGCCCACAGACTAAATTATTTTATTACACTTTCCCAGTCCACAGAACTTCATTTTTTTCCAAATACAGAACTGCTAAATAGTATCTCTAAAATTCCATATTGAAACCATTATTTCCATTCAACGCTGTATTTCTTCATGTTAAATTCAGGCGATTGTCCCTAACATCGGTTATCTTTTGTGACCCTATTTCTGTCACCCAACATATTAGCTTCTCACTCAGCTTCACATCATCCACAAATATGTGGGTTCTAAAGAATGAAGAGGAGTTTACCAAATGGCCAGGGCAAAGAAGGCCTCCAAACAGAAGAAACACCATGCACAAAGGTGGGGAGGCACGAGAAATCAAGGAATGTCACCAAGCAGCTCAGTACAGCCTGTGCTGGAAGGTAAAAGGGACAGGGATGAGGGGGAAGGATGAAGTGTCAGCAGGTGGGACCATGCAACAGGTAGTTTGTCATCTCGGGAGACAGTGAAGGATGGCCTGATCAGATCTGTCAGAAAATCACTCTGACAACAAGAGAATAGCGTACCAAGTGGTAACATCAGCACATCCTACATCTTATCAGGACTGCCAGACACAGTCACAAACCCAGCTCAGCCACAACAATCTTATGTTTCTTTTATTTCTCAAAAGATGTGAAAGAAGTGGAGAGTGGAGTTCTCACTTCTCTTCAAGTTTAACCCCAGAACTGCTGTAACAAATCCAAGTCAAATGCAAATTATAGAAAAAAGTGATAGCAGGCTCTGCCTGTAGTTCAAGCAGCTAAGGTGCCAGCCACATACACCAGAGCTAGCGGGTTCGAATCCAGCCTGGGCCTGCCAAACAATAATGACAACTACAACCAAAAAATAGCTAGGCGCTGTGGTGGGTGCCTGTAGTCCCAGCTGCTTGGGAGGCTGAGGCAAGAGAATCTCTTAAGCCCAAGAGTTGGAGGTTGCTGTGAGCTGTGACGCCACAGAACTCTATGCAGGGAGACAGCTTGAGGCTCTGTCTCCAAAAAAAAAAAAAGTAATAGCAAATCTGAAACACAACTACTCAACAGGAAAGCACTAACATCTGAATCATTCATTTTCAATATAAATAACATTTAAAAACAAATCTCAAACACTCCATGTGGCAAATACAAAGCTAAATACTTTATACACATTATGTCACTTGATCTCTACAACAGCCTCCAAAGATTGGGAATCCTTTTCCAATCTTAAGGAATGTTCATATTCCCCACTTCCCTGAACCAACCTCCCTCCACCCGTCTAGCAGATTATCAAATGAGATCAGTTCTACCTCTGTGATCAGTTATCTTTCTATTTCTGCCTTTGCCCCAAAAACCTTATTATCTCTCACCTGGATTCCTGAAATAGTTGTCTGATATTTCTCCCTTGAATCTGTCTTCTTGGCTACTGTCCTTGTCGCCCTTTTAAGTGTCTGATGTACCGGGCCATGCTTATGCCCCATAGCTGCCTATGGTTCCCTATTAGCCTTCAGGTGCAGTGCTGGCACACTCAGAAGCATCTCCACCTGCTCCTCTGCCACCACGATTTGTCAGTCCCTGGATGTGCCATTTGTTTTCATGCTCTGTTTTTTTTTCTTTGCCCTTTGCTTATGCTGTTTCTCTATCTTAAATATTTCTTTTCCTGATTTTTCACCTGTCTAAATATGATCTATCTTAACAAAGCCTAGTTCAAATATCAGCTCCTATATTTGTTATTTGTTTAGTATCTCTTTTCCCAGAGAATGATTCCCTTAAAAATAGGGACTAGTATTCAGCACTGTGCCACTGGTGTTACAGAGTCATCAGTTAGAATGTTTCCTGAATAAGTATGTGGCTATCAGAGTAGATAATATTTTTAAAGAACTGATTTAAAGTATGTGTAAAAAAAAACTATAAAAAGACTACATTTGAAAGATATGTAAGAATTGCTGTGTGATTAAAGGGAGGCTTTTGTGTAAGGTGTGAGCCATCGTGCCTGGCCCATGCTAGGCAGAACTTGAGCTTTTGTTAGTGAGTGTTCAGTTGAAGGTAGCTGTTATTATTCTTGAAGGAAACAGTATACTATAGCAATTAAGGTGTTGGCTTTAGAGTCATACCAACTTGGGTTCAAGGTAATTTAGTAGCTGGGTAAGCTTGGACAGTTTATTTTTGGAGACATACAGTTTTGTTATCTGTAGAATAAAAACAGCAATAATTGAATGCAGAATATAAAGGTCTTAACACAATAACTAAGAAAATGCCTTGAATGCTATGTTAACCAGTTTGATGAAAATATTTTAGACTGTATATGAAACCAGCACATTGTACCCCCAAGATTGCATCAATGTACACAGCTATGATTTAATAAAAGAAAAAAAAAAAAGATTGGAAAAGGAGGGGAAAAAACTCAGCAAAGTTAGTTCCTGACTTCACATTTTGCAACTAACACTAAATGCCAAATGGATTAGATCAGGGGTCCTCAAACTACGGCCCGCAGGTCACATGTGTTGGTGTGAATTGTATTTGTTCCCGTTTTGTTTTTTACTCCAAATTAAGATATGTGCAGTGTGCATAGGAATTTGTTCACAGTTTTTTTTTTAAACTATAGTCCAGCCCTCCAGCGGTCTGAGGGACAGTGAATTGGCCCCCTGTTTAAAAAGTTTGAAGATGCCTGGATTAGATTTTTAAAAGCCAAAAAAAGAAAAAGGGAAAAATACAGACGAATATTTGTATAATCTTGAAGTGGGAAAGTAAAAGGAATTTACAAACAAGACCTCAGAAGCAGAAATGAGAAAGGAAAAGATAAATGGGTTAGTATTTAAACTTCCATAAGGAGGAAAGTCACCTGTGACCCCTGTGAGGGGCTCTGGAGTAAGGAGGTAAAAGTCAAGACTACAATAACAGAAGTATAACCAGAAGTGGGGAAGGAGAAGCAGCAAATGTAAGTTTCTTTTTCAAAAAGTTTAAGAAGGAAAAAAGAGAAACAGGGGGGGAATGGAGAAAGGTTAGTTTGAGATGGCAGCATGTCCAGGGAAGGTGTCATTTTTTTTTAAGTGTTTAAAGCAGCACATATTTGTTGTCCACAAGGAAAGAGTAAGTGAAAGAGGCACTAAAGAACAAAAGACGGCAAGGTTCTAAAGAGCAGAGTTAGCAGCTAGTTACAGGAAGGAACAGACCCACTTCTTCCCTGAAAAAAGAAGGAAGGAAATAAGAATGACCAAGAATGACATGTTCTTAACTAATCTCTCTGAGCTTTTGTTTCCTGTCTGTAAAACAGGATTAGCAGTACCTCTCAACCTGGTAAATTTCCTGTGAGAATTAAATGAGATAACATGCACAAAGCAATAGTAGGCTCTAAACAATGGCAGCTATAGATTTGTATGTGGAACAGCTAGATTCTCAGAAATAAACCTGCTTGTAGAATCTGACACTCAGTAACTTATGTAATACCTGTCTACTTTGTTCTACTGATAACATTTTTAAAGGGAGTAACACTTGGTCCTACCCATTCTATCACTCATCCAAAACAAAGAAATGACTATACTGAAAACTCTACAGCAGTAAACCTTACAACAAGCCCAGACCAAGAGCACATGTAGAGAAGAATCAGGGTGGAAATCTGAATTAAGGGTTTGTGGAAAGGAAACCAGTTGAACAAGTTCTGCAGAGCACATGACTTCAGTGGTTTCCCAGCTCTGTGTAATACGGAAGGAGAACATGCCAATGCCGGAACTGTCCACTCCAGGCCATAGAGATTCAGTTCCTCCAGGAGCAGTCCTCTGCCACCACACCCATTGTGCAGAGCAATACTCCCCAAAGCCAGGGTTACTCTATGCTAAAAGCCTTCCAAATTTGGCTGTCTTGCCCATAACTGGGATTCTACTAAACCACAAACACATCTGAGCACCAACAGGCACTGGATGAACAGCTTAATAATTTAAATATAACAGGGTAAGTCCAAGCCTTGAAAGGAAGGAATGCAAAGTATTCAATAAAGCACTCTTCACCATATGAAGAGGGAGGAGGATCAGGCCAGTGAACCAGAGAAAATGGCATTTCCTGAAGGACTTGTATGTGTGTGAGACAGAGAGAGAGAACAGGGCAGAACATCTCAGACCAAGGGAAGAGACCAGGTAGAGCCTATGGAGAATCTGAAACAGGAATGAAAGGATAAGATTTGATTTAAAAGCTCATTCTAAACATTATGGATTAGGATGAGGGGTCAGTGAGGGGTAAGGAGACATTTAACAAAGTACAGCATGCGGTGTGGCTCACATCTGTAATCCCAGCACTCTGGGAGGCCAAGGCAGGCGGATCACCTGAACTCCAGAATTCAAGACCAGACTAAGCAAGAGCGAGACCCTGTCTTTAAAAAGAGCTGGGCAAGGGGCGGCGCCTGTGGCTCAAGCAGTCTTGGAAACATTTGTGAGGGGATTACAGATCTTTTTCTTCAAGGGACCCTACAAGACTTTGCTCCTTCTGAGACTGCCTTCTTTACCTGGTTGCTGGCCTCGGGGCGCAGGCCCCACATGCCGGAGGTTGCGGGTTCAGACCCAGCCCTGGCCAAAAACAGCAAGGAAAAAAAAAATAGCTGTGCATTGTGGCAAATGGCTGTGGTCCCAGCTACTGGAGAGGCTGAGGCAAGAGAATCACTTGAGCCCAAGAGTTTGAGGTTGCTGTGACACCGTGGCACTCTACCAAGGATGACAGGTAAGACTCTGGCGCAAAAAAAAAAAAAAAAGGTACTGCAGTAATCTAGGTAAGAAATGAAAAAGTTTTGTTTTCCAAACTATACAAGCAATATGAGAGAACTCCTGATAGCTTATGTTACAAAAGAAACTTCTGAGTATAAATTAGGTCAATATGAAAAGCTATACTTGTTTGCTTCTTTTAAGTAATGTATTTAGCTTTTGTACTTATTTATAACTAATACAGACCCCAGCCTGGAGCAAATCATTTCATTCTTATCATAACTGCACTGGGCAGGTGGAGCTTACTTACAAAAATTAAATGGCTAATTGTTAATTTCAATGAAGTCCCTGGTCTGATACGGAAGCTAAACTATTCTGATGGGTTGGTTGTACAACTTGTTAAGTTTGTTAAATATTACTGAGTAGTACACTAAAAATGGGTGCATTGTATAGTATGTAAATTATACCTTGATAAAGTTTTTTGTTTTGTTTTATGTTTTATAAACTACTTATTCCCAGGCCAAGTCTTCAGAAGCAGAGCCCAGTGAAACATTACCACCTTCAATCTGCTATCTGTCCATGAATCCCTATCTACCATGTGCACATCATGAAGCATGAAAGACTTTTAATCTTAAATGAAAAAATCCTGAAACTGAATTAAACTGATGATACCTGTATTTCAGAAGGTATAGACTATACTCATTACTTAGAGCAGCTCTTGAGAAAGAAACAGGTGACAGTCCTCCACATGTGAAAGACATATTTCTTTGCAAAAGCAATCCTCTGCTAGAATCCTGGGGAACAAGGAGAACCTGTCCAGCAAGTATATGTCAAAACTTAAACAGATTTTCAGATCTATTACTCAGTAAGAATGCATGAGGAAGGTTTCATTATACTCACTGGGGACATAGTCCTTGTCCTCTAAGGCTCAGAGTGTATTAGAGAAGAGCAAAGCTGTAACAAAAGTTACAAAGGAGATCACAGAAGTACAAGAGAGGAGTGCCTAACTCAGACCTAGGTGAGGGTAGGTGTCCAGGCAAGCTTTCTGGAGGAATACTAACTGAATTGTACTTAGACAGGCAATGTATTTTATAAACAGGTCAATACTTCAACAGAGTTCAAAATTCAAAAAGCATAAAAAGATACCCAATTAAAAGGAAGAAAACTTCATGAAGGAAACAGAGGAAGAAAGTTTCCATCAGACAGTGATTAGGCTGCTGGTGATAATGAGCAAGAGAAATTTTAGTGGGGGGAAAGAAGGCTCAAGAATTATACACATTCTTGAATCCCCTTTTTTTCTTTTCCCCTTTACCTTTAAAAGCCACCTCCTCCATGAACCCTTCCCATAGGCTAACACCGGAAATACCCTCTTCTTATTCAGAATTTTCTCTAAACTCTCCTGTAGCACTTTGTATCTCTTTACCTCTTACCACAGTTACTTATGTACATAATAGTTACAGCCTTTTCTGATTTACCTTTGAAACATGGTACTTTAAATAATTAAAGACACATTGTTCTTTCTCTGTTGCTTAAGGTCTATACTACTCCTGGTTTCAAGTATCACCAAATAATAATAACTTTCAAAATCTAGAAATTATCCTCCCCACTGCCACAACATTGAAATTCTCTTTCCTGCCACACCCCCATAGACCACACAGATCCTGCATTAACTCAACCGAACAATATCCCTGTGCACACACTTTGTGGAAAGCACTGTGATAAAAGGGCTGGTGGGTCCCCAGATGCAGAAAAAAACAGTCCCAACTCTAAAGTGGCATAGAGTAAAAGACAAATACACACAGTGCTATGCTTTCCCTTCTCCCCCATACAATGTCAGTTTCATCTTGCAAACTCTAGCCATAAAATAATCTATCCTTCATCTGAACTCTCACACATTTACTGTTTGCATCACTTCCTTAGCAATTATATATTGCCTTGTGACACTGAGACCGCTCATTCTCTGATGTTGGGTAACTCTTCAAATGTTTATGCCCTGTCTGTCCAATCAATCTGTAAACCTCCTAAAGGCAGAACGAGATTATACTTTAGCATCCTCACCAATTCTGCCAGAGTGCCCTGAACAATGGAGGATCTAAAAGATGTTTTTCACTTGCTTTGAAGTAATGATTTACTTTATTGGAGCTATTTTCCCCCTTCTTCCTAGCCGTGTCAAAAAAATGAGCAACGGATCACTATCAAGTCAATCAAAATAAAAAGTTTTTAATAACATAGAAAATGAAAATAAAATTGTTTCTAAATAACTTGAAAAAAATACTTAGGTTAGAACATAGTAACAATCTTCCACTAAACTGTTACACAGTCTATGTTTGAAAATTTCCTGCAACATGAGTTTTCCCAAAGCAGCTCAGATACTTTTTGGAAATTTCTTATGGTTATAAAGTTCTTCCTCCCATTCAGCAGATTCTCATTGCCTAGTTCGGTTCCCCTAGTACCACACATGATAAACTGAACCCCTCCTTCCATTGCTCAGGCATTTTTTAATAATGTAGGCAAAATGTTAATACAACATTTAAATGAATCGACTTGGATAGGAGGTGAAACTTCTGAGATTCTGATTTTATATTCTCCTAAATCTTGTTTCCACATTAAATGGCCTCAGTCCTTTCAATTATTCCTTACACATCATAATTTTTAGACCCTTTTTCATTCTGGGCATGCTTACCCAACATGCTTTAGAGCAATAATCAAGAATCAACTAGTGGACTAACACCCACTGACCAGGTCCAACCAGTTACAAATTATCTTAATTATGAGAAGTTTTGAGACAGACCCTGTTACAGTCCATCATTTCACTTCCAAGATACACAGTGAACAAGAGTCCTTTCTGATTCTCTCGTCAAGTTTCAACTTGCTTGGCTTACTGGGGTTGCTGAGAAGGCTTCATCTATTTCCATCAGAGTGGATTTTACATTTTTGTGTATCTGAAAACTTTTGTAATGACCCACATTATTACAATATAGTTCACATTTATCCAACCTGTCTGTAAGAGTATTACAAAGACATACTTCAAAACGCCTCCCTGAAATCTAGACATACCGTATTTTTCTGATTCATCAATTTGGTGACCTAAAAGGAAATGTTAATGCAACAGGGTTTTTCTTAAGGAGCCCATGTTGGCTCATAAATGTCAATTTTCTGAGTGCCCATGAACTATCTACTTGACAGTGTGCTCTAGACTTCTGCCCAGCTAATGTCTTACCAGAAACTAGTTTACTAGACCACAGTCTGTGGTATCTTTTTTCTTTTTTAATAATTAGTAAACTGCACTTCCCATTTTTGGAAACCATATTCCTGTCCTTCACAATGCCTTCAAGCTCACTAAGTGAAGTTCAGTAATTACACACACCCAGTTAGCACAACTACAGCTTTAATTTAAGCTCTGTGAGCCAAAAAGAGCAAAACTCAATGGAGAATGGAAAGACACCATAATAAAACATAAATTGGTGGGAAGTAACCGTGAACTTGTCCCAAATTCTTATTTGAAACAGTACCTCCAATCCATAGCCCTATGAGGAGTGTTTCCCAAACCATCAGGATAACCTGAATACTATTCCTAAGAAGATAATCTGTGAGCAGAGTGACAGTAAGGAAGGTTTGAGGAGGACTGCATACATGCCTTGGATATTCAAATTCACAGCTCCACAGTAAAGATTTTAAGTAACCTGCCAGTTAAACAATACATTTAACTTGTTTTCATCCAGTGTTTCTGAAATTTGTTTCATCACTAAGCCCTTTCTTTAATGTTGCAGCACTCATTAACAGAGCACACCTCACAATATACTGATATGCAATGTTAGCCGCACTGGTTTTTTTTTTTTTTTTTTGAGACAGAGTCTCAAGCCATCACCTTGGATAGAACACCATGGCGTCACAGCTCATGGCAACCTCAAACTCCTGGGCTTAAGTGATTCTCTTGCCTCAGCCTCCCAAGCAGGTGGGACTACAGGTGCCCGCCACAATGCCCAGCCATGTTTTGGTTGTAATTGTCATTGTTGTTTGGAAGTCCCAGGCTGGATTCGAACCCACCAGCTCCGGTGTATGTGGCTGGCGCCCTAGCAGCTTGAGCAATAGGCACTGAGCCAGCCGCACTGTTTTTTAAACTCTAAACTTGTATACTCCTTAAGACAAAGAATCAATTATGTTAGTTTAGCATGTCTATTCACCTCTTCATAGTCTTTATGTCAAAACTGTTAATCCAAAACCTATTTTCTCAATGCCAACTTCATTACATGCTATTAATCTATTTAACATCACAATACTACTTGCTTGAAAGCACTCTGGAAAATTCTAGTCGATTTCCCCAAAAAGATATTTAAGCCATATGTTTCAAAAATCTCAACAGCTGAAGCTGACTTGTTCTGCTAAAATTATGATCCCAGTTTATATACTAGAGCACATGGCTCTTTTCATAAGAAAGCCATTTGCTAATGCTCAAAATTAAACATGCTATCCAAAAATCTGGAAGAAAAAAAAAAAAGCAGGATCTCAACCTAACTGCTCACACCAAAATAAATTCCACTAGAGTTAAATGTTAAAACTCTTTACATCCTAAAATAACTTACTAGACGAAAACATGTGGGAATGTCCTAATTTAATCTCAGTATAGTATAGATAAGGATTCTCTAAAATGACACAAAAAACTCAAAAGCTAAAAATAAGTTTTAAAAAGTTCGAATATGTTTTAAAATTTTAGATTTTGGAATTTAAAATTTTGAACTCCTTACACAAAGCCCAAATTTAAAGGATAAACTAAGCTAGAATAACTATACCATACAAAGAGCCAATTCCCTCAATACATAAAGAGTTCGTACAACTCAATAATAAAACGACTAATAATCCAGTCAAAATGAGAAAAGATTCTGCCAAAACAGTTCACAGAAAAGGAAATACAAATGGATTTAGAACATGTAAAGATAATCATCTTTAGTAGGAATTAGATGATCTGAAAATGAAACTATAATGCAATACCATTTTCACTAAGAAACTGGCAAATATAAAAATAATATATAACATTCTAGGTTGGTAAAATTGTGGCGCAAATAGCCCTCTCATACATACATGAATGTCCAAAGAGAGCAAACTGGGAATATTTATAAAAACTAAATATGTATATTCCCTTTGACCCAGAAATTGTACTTTTCGAAATCTATTATGTAATGGCCAGCACCTGTGGCTCAAGGAGTAGGGTGCCGGCCCCATACACCAGAGGTGGCGGGGTTCAAACCCAGCCCTGGCCAAAAACTACAAAAAATAAGATCTATCCTGCAAGATTACTCACACAAGCACAATGACTTACCTACACACAAATTTGCTAATCACAGTACTACATAATAGCAAAAGCTGGGTAGTGATGTGCATTGGTAGGTTAAGAAAACTAAGCAACTGTGGAAAAAAACAGTGACACACTCTATTGTATTCATGTGGAATGAGTTTTAAGATGCAAAGCAAAGTGTATAGTATGCTACTATTTCTAAATGAAGTGATAAAAGTGATTTGGATTTATACACACAGAGTATATGAAAGAATGCACAATTTTAAGAATAGTTCCATGAGAGAAAGATAATCTGGTAGCTAAAGAAACAGGAACAAGGAGACTTTTCTCCAGTGTACATACTTCCTTAGCTTTTGAATTATGTAATGTGTCCATGTATTATCTATTTTTTAATTAAGAAAAAAAAAAATTTTTTTTTTTTTTTTTTGCAGTTTTTGGCTGGGGCTGGGTTTGAACCCTGTCACCTCCGGCATAGGGGGGCAGCACCCTACTCCTTTGAGCCATAGGTGCCGCCCAAAAAATTTTTTAAATAAAATAAATTTTTTTGATTAAAATCAAATCTTTCTAAAATACTTCTTTGTGAGGATTCTCAAACTTTTTTTTTTTTGAGACAGTCTCACTCTGTCACCCTGGATAGAGTGCTGTGGCATCATAGCTCACAGCAACCTCAAACTCTTGGGCTTAAGCGACCCTCTTGCCTCAGCCTCCAGAGTAGCTGGGACTACAGCACCTGTACAGCACCTGGCTATTTTTACACAGTCTCACTCTTGCTCAGGCTGGTCTCGAACTCTTGAGCTCAGGCAATCTACCTTCCTCAGCTTCCCAGAGTGCTGGAATTACAGGTGTGAGCCACCTCAACTGGCCAGGATTCTCAAACTTTTTAAGGAAAAATCTCCAAAGTCAAACCATTGTCAAGCACTTCCTTTTCAAACTATCAATGATCAACAAGGATTGTCGAAACTAATAATGTAGCAATATATCTTAAGGGAAGAAAAACATTTTCGTAAAATGGTCATGTGAGTTGGTAACTTTTGTTTCCTTTTAACTGTTTTAAAGATCATCTGAGATATGTTATTTACTACATATAATAAAATGACCCGTTGATTATCGACAATTGCATATCTGTAAGACTTTATCTATCTAAATTTTATCTTAATATTTTCTTATCTTTAGTGGTCATAAGATTTTTCATCCTCTTCTCAACTTTTCCTTTTCTCATTTTCTTCCTATTCCTTTTTATTACTTGAGTATTTAACATCTCCCATTAGTCCTATTCATGAAAATATTTTTAGTTTCTATGTTGCTAATCAACAATCCCAAGGAACAGTCTGACACTTTTTAACCATATGGATAGACACTTATCGCAACAACAGTATTTCCTTCCTCTGCAAAAATCACAGTTCTTCTTAGAGCCCAGTATTCTCTCAGTCCCAAACATCTGCCCCAATACAAGTCAAGCTCTGGACTGGTAGTTGCCTCTCCAATATTCCATCTGCTTTTCATTACGATTTCCAATGAGTCAACAGGAAGGTATTCTGAGGAAAGGAGAAAGAGGCCTTTAGACAAGCCTTTCCTCTGCCCACAACCCCTAAAAATACAGCTCTTGCCAAATGATCTAAGGCAATTTCCAAGCCAGTCTGCCACTCCTGTCTGCATGAGGTCACTATTTAGCAAATAAGAAATTAGTAGGAAGGCATACCTTTCTAAGCTAAATCCAAAGCATGTATCAGGTAGGAAGGAAAAAGCAATCTTAGAAGCGTCCAAGACTTGAGTTAGACACAAAAATACATAAGACATATTAGAAACTTGCCCTTATAAAGTCAGAGTGTCAGGTGGAAGAGACTGTAAGAGATAGCTCCAGTCGCCCAGCCACTTGACAACTAGGCAAAGCTAACTTGATGTTGGACTTAAAGGTTATTCCTTTCAGTGTCTTAAGAGTTTAAGAGTGCTAATATTGATGTCACACAAACATAGACTTAAATTCCACAGTAAGTTATGTGACCTTGGGACAAGTGATATTAACTCATTTTCCTTATTTATTTATTTATAACAGAGTCTTCCTCTGTCACCTAGCTAGAGCACTATGACGTCATAGCTCACAGCAACCTTAACCTCTTTGGTTTAAGCGATCCCCCTGCCTCAGCCTCCTGAGTACCTGGGACTACAGGCGCCTATCACTATGCCGGGCTAAATTTTCTATCTTTAGTAGTAGATACAGCGTCAAACTCTGCTTGGGCTCCTTTCAAACTCCTGAGCTCAAGCAATCCACCCACTTTGGCATCCCAGAATGCTAGGATTAAAGAAAGATGTGAGCCACACTCAGTCTTTTTTCCCCTCTCTAAAATAATCTTTCAAAAAGCCCATCTCACAGTAATGTTGTATGTAAATTTCACCATTCTGCTGAATTAATAGTAGTTACTATTTTTTTTTTGAGACTTACTACTGTCCTTAATTTTAGCATTAGTACTGCAGCAGTAGGCTGACACATGAGCTAAGAGCAAGGGCTTGAAGTTTTTGCCAAACCTGAACTCTCAATCCAGCACTTTATATGCTTTATCTACTCAGCTATTCCTGAAGCCCAATGAGGTATTCATTATCTACAATGAATAGATAAGGGGAGGGGGAAAAACCAAGGACACTGATTTTGGGACAGACAGGAAATACTTTAAGACTATGATGGTTGGCTCAGCGCCTGTGGTTCAACGGGCTAAGGCGCCAGCCACATACACCTGAGCTGGCGGGTTCAAATCCAGCCCCCGGGCCTGCCAAATAACAATGACAGCTGCAACCAAAAAACGGCCGGGCGTTGTGGCGGGCGCCTGTAGTCCCAGCTACTTGGGAGGCGGAAGCAGGAGCCTCGCTTGAGCCCAGGAATTGGGGGTTGCTGTGAGCTGGGATGCCATAGCACTCTATCCAGGGTGACAGCTTGAGGCTCTGTCTCAAAAAAAAAAAAAAAAAAAAAAAAAATAAAATGTTGGCCACATACATTATAGGTTTTTGTTTGGGCTTCCTTTTAGCTGTATTAAAGGTAAAGTACTGAGGTTCCATAATAAAATGACTTATTGAAATAACTAATTCTTCCCAACACACAATTATAATAAAAAAAATTATTTTAAGGCCAGGCATGGTGGCTGACACCTACAATCCTAGCACTCTGGAAGGCCAAGGCAGGAGGATCCCTTGAGCTCAGGGGTTCGAGACTAGCCTGACCAACAATAAAACCCCATCTTGGCTCGGCGCCTGTGGCTCAACGGGCTAAGGCGCCAGCCACGTACACCTGAGTTGGCAGGTTCGAATCCAGCCCAGGCCCGCCAAACAACAATGACGGCTGCAATCAAAAAATTGCCGGGCATTGTGGCGGGGGCCTGTAGCCCCAGCTACTTGGGAGGCGGAGGCAAGAGACTCGCTTGAGCCTAGGAATTAGAGGTTGCTGTGAGCTGTGATG
>CAUYRH010090980.1:0-25435 GCA_963574655.1 Perodicticus potto
TTTTTGAGACAGAGCCTCAAGCTGTCACCCTGGATAGAGTGCCGTGGCATCACAGCTCACAGCAACCTCCAACTCCTGGGCTCAAGCGAGTCTCTTGCCTCTGCCTCCCAAGTAGCTGGGACTGCAGGCGCCCGCCACAACACCCAGCCATTTTTTTTGGTTGCAGCCATCATTGTTGTTTGGCGGGCCCAGGCTGGATTCGAACCCTCAGGTGTACGTGGCTGGCGCCTTAGCCCACTGAGCCACAGGTGCCGAGCCTTTTAATTTTTTAAATCTTGTTTTACATGTTGAATCCTTAAGGGCAAAGAATTTGTTTTCCATTTTATTCCATAGCTACTAATACAATACTGTATGTGCAGTTGAAATCAGTAAGAACAATAAGAAATAATTATTAAATAAAGAGGAAACAACTTTAAGAAATGGACCAGGCTGGCCAGGCATGGTGATGCATGCCTATAGTCAGAACTACTGGAAAGACTGAAGTGAGAGGATTCTTTGAGCCCAGGATTTTGAGTCTCCCCTGAGCTAAGATGGCACTGCTGCACTCCAGCCTCAACAACAGAAAGAAACCCTCCCTGTCTCTAAAAGAAAAAAAAGAGGCTGGGCGCAGCGGCTCACACCTGTAATCCTAGCACTCTGGGAGGCCAAGGCGGGTAGATTGCTTACAGGTTCGACACCAGCCTGAGCCAGAGCAAGACCCATCTCTAAAAATAGCCAGGTGTTAATGGCAGGTGCCGTAGTCCCAGCTACTCGGGAGGCTGAGGCAAGGGAATCACTTGAGCCCAAGAGTTTGAGGTTGCTGTGAGCTATGACACCATGGCACTCTACCGAGGGCAACAAAGTATAACTGTCTAAAAAGAAAGAAAGAAAGAAAACAGACCAGGAAATGTGTTAGTGTGGTTATTAATGACAAGGCTCTTGTGCTTTCTCCAGGCTCGACAAGCTATGCAGGAACAATTGGCCAAGAACAAAGAACTGATGCAGAAACTCCAGGTAGTCTCAGAGAGTGAAGAAGAGGGAGGCACAGAAGAACTCCTTGTCCCTGATGCAGTAAATGAAGTGCAGATGAATGCAGAAGGACCAAATCCCTGGATGTTCAGGAGTTGCACCCATGATGCAAAAGAGGCTGAAATCCAGGAGGACCCTGAACAACTGCCAGAGCCTGTAGCCCACAAGGTTTCTGAAAGTGAGGGAGATGAAAGACCAGTTGCAGAAGAAGAAATGTTGTTAAAAGAATTTGAGGAAAGGCGATCCCTTAGAGAAAGGTCTGAGCTCAACCAGGAAGGCAGTCAAGAAACACAAGGTGAGCTGTGATGAAATGGAAGGGAGAACTTCATAGTGCTATGGATGGACTATGAGAGAAAAGTGTCCACCCACACATGCTGCATAGTGATTAGGCCCTGGGGACTTTGAAGAGTGAATGCACTGGGTCCCTGAAGAGAAATTAGATTCATAATAATAGGTGTTTAAAAAGCAGTCATCTGCATTTCTGTGCAGTGTGTTCAGACACATTTTCTGCTCTTGGAGGCTTACAGTCTCCAGAAAGACATAACAATAACCATCCTTAAAGTAAGGGCATGATTTAGCATTCCTGGCACTTACAAACCAGAGAGAAGAACGTATGGTGGGACAGCAAGTCTGTTCACACTTACAGACATAGAAAGGTGGACTTTGAGACATTATGAAACTTTTAAAAATTGCTGGAGTTTTTGTTTTGTTGGTAAGTAGAAGTGGCTTTTTTTTTTTTTGAGACAGTCTCACTCTGTTGCCCTAGGCTAGAGTACTGTGGCATCAGCCTAGCTCACAGCAATCTCAGACTCCTGGGCTCAAGCAATTCTCCTGCCTCAACTTCCTGAATAGCTGGGACTACAGGCACCACCATAATGCCTTCTTAATTTTTTCTATATTTACTAGAGATGGGGTCTTTCCTTTGCTGAGGCTGGTCTCAAACTCCTGAGCTCAGGCAGTCCACTCACCTTGGCCTCCTAGAGTGCTAGGATTACAGGACTGAGCCACTGTGCCCAGCCATTTTTTGCACTTATTGCTGGTTTAGATGTGTCTATGGGGTGAGGCTTTATGGGAATGAATGGCTCCACAGGCTACCTGGTAAATTAGAATTGTGACCCCATGCTCAGACTCTATATATTTTCTAACTGTTAATCTTGAAGAGATTTTATATTAACAATGTTAGCACCCTTGAGATTGGTCAGAGAGCTCCCATTCTGGGATAAACCAGAATATTAAAAAACCTGCTTAAGAGACTACCAGCATTCACAAATCACCTGGCTATCTGGACAGATTCTCAGTTCTCATTTGGTTTCATATAGGGATGACAGCAAAACTCTGTTTTTACATGGCAAAATTTGTTTTTTAAGACCTGTTAATTTGGAATATGTTATAGTGAGCTTTACTTTAAAGGTTTTAGCTAAAAGATTTCTGGGATTAATAGTTACAAGTAGCCACTTCTGAGAGGATTTTGGAAAATAGCACTACAGGCTGAGATTGTGAGGCAGATCATATACAACCACAGGACCCTAGCAGCATCCTCTTGAGCATTTTTTTTTTCTTTGTGAAACAGAATCCCGCTATGTTGCCCTCGATAAAGTGCTGTGGCATCACAGTTCACAGCAACCTCAAACTGTGGGCTTAAGCAATTCTCTTGTCCTAGCCTCCCAGGCAGCTGGGACTACAGGCGCCCACCACAACCCCCAGATATTTTTATGTTGCAATTGTCATTGTTATTTTAGCAGGCCCAGGCTGGGTTCAAACCTGCCAGCCTCTGTACATGCACCAGTGCCCTAACCACTGTGCTACGGTCACTGAGCCACTCTTGAGCCTTCTTAACCAAACTGGCCATCTATCTAAATGTATAGAGCAGTTGGTTGCAGTCTGAAAGGTGGATTTGGATTTCCTTGAATAATAAATATGTAGAATTTTCCTAAACCTTCCAACAAAGAGTTTTCTAAAATAATGAGAAGTCATGGACTCCAATTAAAATGAGCAAAACTTGACTCTTGAGAAATAAACATATATGTGTGTCCAAAGGCCAGATCTGAGGAGTTGCAATGGCTTTAAGCCAAAGCTTAGAGAACAGGATTGACTTGGGAGTGAAGGCAACTTGAGTCAGTACAAAGGACAGTTTAGAAGTCTACCGCTGCCATGTTTCCTTTCAGGCTTAGTGGTATTTGCTCAGATGTTGCCAGTAACTGGAAGGTGCAAGCTATATCCACTATTTGAAAGCAGCTACTTCATTTGTTTTGACTTGGCCACACAGATTATGAAAGACAGGGAGTGGGAAGGCTGGGTGCAATGGTTCACACCTGTAATCCTAGTACTCTAGGAGGCTAAGGCGGGTGGATTGCCTGAGCTCACAAGTTCAAGATGAGCCTGACCAAGTGCGAGACCCCTCCTCTAAAAAATAGCCAGGTGTTGTGGCAGGCATCAGTAGTCCCAGCTACTCGGGAGGCTGAGATAAGAGAATGACTTGAGCCTTAGCGTTTGAGGTTGCTGTGAGCTATGACGCCATGGCACTCTACTGAGGGTAACAAAATAAGACTCTGTCTCAAAAAAAAAAAAGTGATAGTGCAAATTCTTGAGTCAAGATAAAACAATCCTGGATAAGGTTTTTTTATAAGCAATAAAACATATTCAGAGGCCACCTATTAAAATAGTTTTCGTTTTTCAATTTGGAACTTGGGGTAGTCTTCCCTAGCAGAGTTTTCCTGTACAGAAAAATTTAAGCAACAGTCCCAGTTAAATATATTATGAGTCATTGCCAAAGCTGGGAATAGGACCCAGGATGTCTGCTTCCCAGCATGCTGCTTTTACCTACTAAACTCAATTGCCTGCCATTTGACAGGTCATGATTGCTGACCTTTCCAGGAGATGCAGCTTGCAGAATCTTCCTCATTTGTCATTGTTAGAATGTGTTAGGTGGTATCTAGTGCACCCAGTGGGTGCTCAACAAATGCTCTTTGATAAAGAAACTTTCAAATATCTTTTTCTGATGGCTTTCACCCCCCACCCCTAGATTCTAGCAGCCAGGAGGTGCTATTTGAATTGAGAACACTGTGTCTGAACCACAGGAAAAAACATCAGTCCAGGAAGCAAAACACAAGTTTGGTGGGGACTCTTCCCCAGGTCCAGAAAGAGAAACTTGTCCCTAAAGATGAAGAGCCCCAGTTGTCGCAGAGGCCAGAGAGAGTACAGACTCTGGAAGATCTGAAGAAAGAAGGATGTTTTCAAAATCAAGAGCTTCCCAGACCTGTGTTAGAAGGGCAGCAGTTGGAGAGGAACTCAAATACTCAGCCTGATGCCCCTAAGAAGAAAAAGGAGGAGCAAATGATTGACCTGCAGAACCTCCTAACCACAAAATCTCCTTCCATGAAGTCTTTAGCGGTTCCCACAACGATAGAGGAGTCGGTGAGCAGAGCCAGGGTCATGGGCCATTATGGGGGATCGGAGCTGGTGCAGAAAGTATCCTTGGACAAGGAGTAGTGAAGCTTTGTTTCACTGAGGATACTTTCCAGTAATTGAAAGGTCCAGAATAGTATGGGGTCAGGCTGGTCCCAGTGACATTTTTAATAAATGGAAATATGTGGATCCTACCAAGGCCCCCACATCCTAAATCCTGAGCTACCAAAACTTGTCTGACGTGGCTCTAAAACTGTCCTCAGAGGAAAGCTCTGACTAGACCCCAGGCGGGACAACTCAAAGGTGAGTCATTGAGCTGTTGGCCAGGGTTTTATTCAGTGGGATCTTATGTGGTCAGGGATTCCCTAATTAAGTAATCGAAACTGCTGAAGTAAGAAGCCCTAGAACCTGTCTTTTTTTTTTTTTTTTGAGATAGTCTCACCATGTTGCCCACAGTAGAGTGCTGTTGCATCATAGCTCACAGCAACCTCCAACTCCTGGGCTTAAGCGATTCTCTTGCCTCAGCCTCCCAAGTAGCTGGGATTGTAGGTGCCTGCCACAATGCCTGGCTATTTTTTTTGTTGTAGTTGTTGTTGTTGCAGTTGTCATTGTTGTTTAGCAGGCCTCTGCCAGGTTCAAACCAGCCAGCCTCGGTGTATGTGGCTGGTACCGTAACCACTGTGCTAAGGGTGCCGAGCCCAGTCTTTTGAGAGATACAAGCTAGAGGAAGCCCACATTCTGGCCAGGCTAATTGTAGTCCTGCTACTAACACAGACCATTCCTTCCTACACCCTGCAGTTCCCTTACTGAAAAGTTTAAAATTGTGTCATGATAATGAGCTAGGAATACTTACCCTAGGGAAAAGAAAATTAGAGCATGATTGGCTACTGATTGGTTTAGACTGTAAGACCATCATTGCTCACCACTTCCCCCTAGGGGGCGCTAAAATGTCAGGACCTAAAATTCAAGGGTGCTTGCTATGAACCATGGCTCATTAGGCAAACTTGTAGTTCTCACTCTTCTTTCTTCCCAGGAAGATAAAGCAGAGAAAGACCAAAAGCAGATGATAAAGGAAGCTTTTGCTGGGGATGATGTCATCAGAGACTTCTTGAAAGAGAAGAGGGAAGCTATGGAGGCGAGTAAGCCAAAGGACGTGGACCTGACACTGCCTGGCTGGGGCGAGTGGGGTGGTGTGGGCCTGAAGCCCAGTACCAAGAAAAGACGCCGGTAAGAACAAGGAAGAAATCCTATCAGAAAGGCACTAGGTTCTCTCACCTTGCCCTTAAGTGTCCTCCCTGTCCTTTTGATTAAGTCCTTAATGGTCCTAATCAAGACATCCTGCTGTTTTGCTTTCCAGGTTTCTCATTAAAGCCCCTGAGGGTCCTCCAAGAAAAGACAAGAATTTGCCAAATGTGATTATCAATGAGAAGCGCAACATCCATGCAGCTGCTCATCAGGTGAGTACTTAGCCTTTTAGCTGCCTATTCTCTTTACTGCCTGGCTCTCTTGCTTGAGAGGGGTAATCTAGTGATCTGTGGTCAAGAATCAAATCTATTGTTTTCACTGACTGACCGTTAGATTAATAATTCCAGATAGACTATGTTGTTTTAATTATTGACTGGAAAGATTTAGACTTAAAGGGTAATATGGGCAGCAACAGTAAGCCTTTCAACTCTGCATTTTCGACTAGTATACCAGATAATTCTGATGCAGTTGGGCTTACCAAACTCTGAATTACCATTCTGCAGGCTCATATTTATAGTCGCCTCCATAGTTTCCCTCTTCTCTTTCAAGAAGTCTTTGATGACATAGGCAGGGGAAAAGGGTCCTTTACCACTCCATGATTCCAGGTGATAGGTAGAGTATGGATCTCAATAAAGATCACCCTCCCCTTCCCAAGGTGATTAGTTTTTTGTTTTTTTGAGACAGAGTCTCACTATATCACTCTCGGTAAAGTGCCGTGGCATCACAGCTCACAGCAATCTCAAACTCTTGGTCTTAAGTGATTCTTTTACCTCAGCCTCCCAAGTAGCTGGGACTACAGGCGCCTGCCACAACGCCCAGTATTTGTTGTTGTTGTTGTTGTTGTTGTTGTTTAGCAGGCCCGGGCTGGGTTTGAACCCTCCAGCCCTGATGTACCTGGCCGGCACCCTAATCACTGAGCTACAGGCGCCCAGCTTTATCTATTAGTTTTGTAATGTTATACACTGCAAGTTCCAACATGAAATAGAATAAAGTGCTTCAAGTTGGGGTGATTGGGGAACTCCTGAGACTGAATACTTTGTCCAGGTGTTCTTTTTCCCTTTTTTTTTTTTTTTTTACAGTTTTTGGCCAGGGCTAGGTTTGAACCCGCCACCTCTGGCATATGGGGCCAGGGCCCTACTCCTTTGAGCCACAGACGCTGCCCTCAGGTGTTCTTTTTCTTTTCTCTTCCCCTGGGTAACATGCACTCATCTAGCCATCAACCCAAATAAGACATTCCCTTAACCTAAAGAGAATCTGTTTCCTTCACTACTGTCAAGACCACCAGATAGTACTCAACTTCTCTTGCGTGTTCCATTGGATATCTACTACTACTGATTTTCACTCCCCCATTTTTTTTGCCTCCTCTGGCCACTGGGAAAATGTTTAAAGATTGTTTAAATGTCTAAAGGTAGCAATATAGTAGAGTAGAGTACCAGACAAGGAGAAGGAGGGAGCCATGGGATCTATTCTCTCATGCTGCTCCTAGTTTACTTAGGTCAAATACTTCCCTTCGCTAAGCCAAACCTTGAGGCCAAGGGAAATGACCATTGCCAATATCTAGGGCCTTCCAGCCTTGTATTGTTTCGCCAAAAGATGAAGCTAAATATGACATCCTGGTAGACATCAGGATTCAGTCTATATCTTTGGTTGCCTTAAAACATCAACTATATGTATAAAGGAGAGGTTAGGAAAGGATTGAGAACATGAAGAGGGTAGAAGTGTCATAAAATCCACAGGGATACACAAAGGCCTGGGTGCTTCCTGCAGTCATGGTGTTATATAGCAAAACGCTCCAGGACAGAAGCCTCCAGCCACTGTAGGTAGACAGGGGCAATGTCGAGTAGTTTTTTAATTCCCAATTGTTGGATAAACCCAGGGGGTCCTGAGCTAACTTAAGTTCATTTACTCCTAAATGTCCTCAGGCGGATTGGGACTCCTAAGGTTAGATGGGAGCACTGAGATGCCTTACCGTCTCAGTCACTGGCAGTCGTCATGTAGGACCATGACTTCAAGCAAAACAGTACCTGACTTGAGTTGTCATTAGAGTATATAACTGCACCTCTAGCTAACACCAAGTCACTCTTCCTTCCTTTCTAGGTGCGTATACTCCCATATCCATTCACCCACCATCAGCAATTTGAAAGGACCATCCAGACCCCTATAGGATCCACGTGGAACACCCAGAGGGCATTCCAAAAGCTGACTACTCCCAAGGTTGTCACCAAGCCAGGCCATATCATTAAGCCCATAAAAGCAGAGGATGTGGGCTACCGGTCTTCTTCCAGGTCGGACCTCTCTGTCATACAAAAGAATCCAAAACAACTCTCTGCATTTCACAAAAAGCAGCTAAAGAAAAACTCTATAGATTGAGTTGCTCCTGGAATAGTGACATCTTGATGCCTGGGACCAGAAGCCCTGTCTGCTCCTCCTCTGGCCCAGTTTTACTCTGCTGCAGGATGGATTTCAAAACTGGCTTAGCATACTGTGGGTGTAGTTAAGCGGCATATTAGAAATAAAGGCATTTGTATCTATTTAACTAGAGTGTATTCTGTATTCCCTAGTTGAATCATGTTTTTTAAGTCAGATACCTTTGGATGCTCCAGTGTGCATTTCTCAAGTTGTACTTGTCAGCTTTACCCCCGCCCCTCATTTTCTTACCAAGGATTATGTAGTGGTCCTAAATCAGAATGAGAAAATTTACCCTATTCCATGATCTTAAATATGTCACATCATGTGATCCAACATAAATAACTGCCAATTTGAAGAATGAAAGTGATACAATATTATGTATTTTAGCCTCTGAACCTAGAAACAGGATGTACAAACTCTGCATTTAGATTCTGCCCTAGATGGATCCTAGGACCGGGGTAGTGCTAAAGCTGACTGTCCCCACAAATCTAGCCACTATTATTTACCTCATGTTTGTGAATTTCCCAGCTTACACAGATTACTGTCCAGAGTCTCTCATATTTATTTTCTCATAACAAGACAAGGAGGGTTTACTTACTTTATAAGGTAAATGTGACTTCAGAAATGATCCTCTATTCCATTTCCTTCATAGCTCAGGGCCAAGCACTCACCATTGATTCAAAGTATAGTTATTCCAGCATTACTTTGCAATGCAGTTCACACGGGATTCTCAGCTCTGAGGAACTTGCCTTTGCCCCTGCAACTAGAGATTCCTACTAAGGAATTTGGGGAACCCTTCAGTTTCCCAAGACATACCCACTACTGCACTTCACCTCCTGCCTTGGAAGTTCAGCCCCACCCTGAGCATTTGGGGGCCAAAACGGGTTAATTGTTCTGTGTCACAGGCCCCTCTGAAAAGTTGTGCAAAGTTATGAGCCCTCTCCAGAAAAACGCACAAACATGTACATCATTTCCTATAAAACCTCAGGGGCTTTAGAGACATTTAGAATCCCTTGGAGATCTACCACTACAAGTTTTCTTTTGCAATTCCTCCCAGCAATATGGCCCACTCTTCCAAGCACATCTCTCCAAATCAGTTCCAAAATGTTTAGACCTCAAAGGTAGCTAATCCCAAAACCTTTATAGGCAAACGATTTCAGGAAAGAGTGGTATATCGTTAGTGACTGAGCAGGAACTAAAATCGTAAATTAACTCTGAAGTCAAAAGCCACAGCAGAATTTCTGTGAACCCCTATATTGCTAATCCTAAAAAACAGCCAGGGATTTGGGAGGAAAGGTAAACGAATATGTTGAGCAGTGTTCAGTGCCCAAAGGGAATTTTAAAATTATCCATTGGCTTGAGATTATCCAAGGTCCACTTGCTGGCTGACACTTAAATCAGTAGCCTGCAGTGGGAAATCGGGGACCCCTGCACACTGCTGACTCAGTTTGAGAGACCACAACACGCTCTCACTCTTCTGAACACAAAGCTGCCACCTCTGTACCACCCACCCCCAAATTGAAGCGCCCAATCAAATGCCCCCAGTAAACGGCCAATCCCTGCCTACTTTCCCGGGACCCTCCTCAGCTCCGTTTGCTCCCCACTGCCCAGGAGTGATGCAAGCTACCCTATCCTTAAAAGGGGAGGGGCAGGCGCCAGAACGTGCTATAAACGACGCCCACTCTCAACCTTCCAAGCCCCCAAACGGATTCGATTGTTGTTTCGTGGGGCTTTTTTTTTTTTCTTTTCTTCCTCCGAACCTCCGAAGTGTTCTCCTTTCCCATTGGCCGAAGCTGCCCCTTGACGACACCCTGGCCTTGCTTGCTGATTGGTCCATTCTGGATGTGCCCAAGCCTTTTTCCCAGGGTGTGGCGCCCCCCCGCCCCCAACAGGGTTCTGACCCCTGGCTCCTCCTTCCCCCCTAAGCCCCCCTCTCTGTTCCAAATGGTACCGCCCTGGCTCGGCTTCCCCCACGGCCCAGGCCTCTGCCCTTAGGGCCCCCGGACGGGGCGGGGCACGCTGGGGACGGGCAGAGGGCGGTGGTGGCGCCTTCCTGCCGAGCCCGAGGCCGCCCCCGCCACCTTCTCCAGCCCTGTAGGTCCCACTTTCCCCTGGGTCGTTTTCGTCCTGCCGTGATAGCCCCGTCCCGTCTGTGCAGCCCCCATTGAGCTCTTTTGGTCATCTCGAACAGCAGCGTTAAATCCCAGCTCTCAGCGCTCCACACACGCCCATCCGCCTCCGCCCTCGGGATCTCTCAGTGCTCCCTTCTGCTCACCCTTCTCCTCCCGAGCCCGCCGAAGCCCCGGCCCCCTTTCCCCGCCGAGTGTCCATCCCCAGAACCCTCTCCCAGTGTGTGGCCAGGCCTCCCCTCCCCTTCGTGGCCAATGTGGTGGAGCACTCCAACCCCCCTTTCTCTGTACCCCCGCGCTCCCTTCTTATGTTGTCCCTTCACGTCCCTCTCTAAGTCCCTCCTACACCATGTCCCCCACACACACATGCCCCTCCCTCCCAGGCGTCCCCCGGCGCCCCTCCCCGACCCCCGCACGTCTATGCCCCTCCCACCCACCCCGTCCTTTTGTCTCCTCTTTGGTCTCTAAGTCCCCCGCCCCTCCCTCACTCCCGCCCTCGTTCGCTGCGAGCACGCTCTTATCTTCCCCAGGTCCCCGCGCTCCGCCCCCTGGCCGCGCCCCGCCAGCCCCCTCCCTTTGGCGGCCCCATCTCCGCCCTCCTCGCTCCGCCCTCCCTCCCGTGGCTCTGGCCCGCCAGCCGGGCTGACCTCCCCGTTCCCCGCTCGCTCCTCCTGCCACCACCGCTGCTCCCCAACCCACCCTTCTCGGGCCGGCAGCTCGCGCTCCCGCGCGCTCTCCCCACACACGCACTCCCTCCGCCCTACCTCGCTTGCTGCTCACCAGAGCCCTGCAGCGGCCTGGCCCAGCGCTGCGCGCAACCTGCCCTCGGGGGAGCCTCGGCACCCGGTGGGCGCGAGCACCCCTTGGAGGGCATTCCGCCTAGGAGTTCCAACTCCCGCACGGCCAGGTCGCCCCCGCCCAGCCTGGCCCTCGGAAGCTGCCTGGGGCGCAGGCGCCCGTCGGAAGTGTTTTGGGGGCCCGCCTTATGGGCTCCTCCTGCAGCCTAGGCCTGTCAGGCGTCCCCTGGGGCGTCGCCCCGACCGGACCTCCGGGGATGACTATACCCAGAACCTTCTCCCATTTCCTGCTCCAAACCTGTGTCACCAATGCCGAGCGTGCGCTCAGCTAGTGAGGCGAGGGTGGGAGACTGTCCGGAAAAGCTGTGACGGACCTTAACGTAGGACTGTCAGGCCCTAAGAGGGAGGTCAGTGACACGGCTGGGTCACCCTGGGAGAGAGGACGAGGCTTTAGCCCCCACCTCTTTGCCCTGAATTCTCCCTTCCACACCGCTCAGAGCGACATTGCCTCTGGCCCTTTGTATTACCACCCCAGCCGGTGGAGGACTGGAATCAAACCCTCGAACCGGGATGAGGGACGTGGCTAAAGGACACAAAAAAATCCATGGCAATAGGCACTAAAAGGAAAAAGTCTATTCATTGATGCCCAAGTTGACGTGTTTCCTCGCTTTAACCTTTTCTCCCAGCCTTCACTCAGGTGTACCTATTTACCCACCAGAAAGGAATCTTTTTTAAGGGGGACCTGTTTGTCGCTGTGGCTCACTCAGTGGATCCCTTGTGATTGGTGGACAAGTGGATGTATTTGTTAACTGCCCGCCTTGGGCATCTGTGTTATTATTGTGTGACTTAAGGTTGTAAACTCGGGAGGGCCAGGACTAAGTTGGGATTACTAGCTCGTGCCAGGCACAGCATGATGCCCAAAGGCATGGGCCATCAATGCTTTTTGAGACTGATATAACTTAATTATGCAGGAGGCAGATACCTACCTCTTGGTCCCCAGAACTCCAAGTTCCAGAGCATGTCCCGAGTGAGGAAAAAACAAGGAGCTGTCTTAGCTCATCCCCAATGGGAGGCTGACTTGCTAGGGCCAGATATGGTTACAGCCACCATCAAAACACACTGGGTGATGTGCCTTTCTGGTACTGAGAATGGTTTGCAGGACTTTTAACTCCAGTTTGCAAATGGAGCCGGGAGCAAAGTAGTAACCAGGTTTTCTCAGTGTGAAGCAAACTGGTCCATATAAGGATCAAACCTGTAGCACTCTATCCATTTGCCCCAAGGTCGAGCTAAACACCAATCTGTCAGAAGAGGGAGGCTGCAAAGAAATTGGACTTGATCAACAGAGCAATGATCAACAGCAGTTATTCTAGCGGTGGGGGACAGCGGAAGTACTCCTGTTTCCCATTTATGGATGCAAGATTCACCCTGTACTTTGCGGCAGGTCATTTGTAACCTGGTCATTTTAGAGTTACTCCAGCTCCCTGCCCACTTCACATCCCCACCCCCAGCCAAAAGGGTCTTCTTGGTCCTTCTTAAGCCCTACACAGTCTTCACCCAAGCCAGCTTGCTCTAAATGGACAAGGTCAGTTATCCAAGCATAAACTGAAAGAGTAACAATCGGACAGTGTCCAGAGACTCCGGGCAGAGATGCCTCGGAGCACCCGGCCTCCTCCTCTGCCTTGGCACAGATGTTCTTATTGTCCTGGAAAGAAATACCAAATTCCCTCCCCAAGCACGATACTCTGGGAATTAGCTCCCAAAGAGAGAGTCCCCTGTCCAGCCTAGTTCCTCTGCCCCCTAATATTATTCAGACTGGGATTGTTATCATCCCTCTTCCTCACCCTAGCCAAGACTTCTCCCCCTGATGAAGGAAATTATGGGGAGTGGGGCTGGAGCTACATGAGAAGATTGCTAAACTGTTCTGCAGTTCTCTTTAGGGACTGTTAGCACATCAAAATACATATTTGGAAAATGCTCACAATTGACACTGGGAGAAAAACAGTAAACACAGTGTCACTTTGCCAGGCTCAACAGTTTTGTTTTGTTTTGTTTAAATGCTAATGGCCTCAAATGGGGAGCAGCATCCATCAGTTAAATAAACAAGCCATTAGACTGAGACTAGAAGTGTCAACACATGACTAATCTACTAATTGGGAGAAGGCTTCGTGTAGTGAGGAGCAAGGCAGCAAAGCATGCTGGAGGCTGTGCAGTGGACTGCTCATGCACTTAGCACCTGGGGTTACAGCCAACAAGACCTGAGTTTGAGTCCTGCCTAGTTGTTAGGGGTATGGCCTTCAGTGAGTTATTTCATTTCTCTGAGCCTCTGTTTCCCATTCTGTAAAATGGGGACATTAATAGTACCTACATTATCACAGGCTTATTATGGGGATGAACTGAGATAATACAAGTAAAGTTTAGTGGTGCATCGTACAAGCCTGTTGCATCATTCATAGTTGGTACCTATTGGCTAGTATTGATAAGTATCCCTTGCACATAGTAGACACTCAAAAAAAAATTTAAAAGAGGGCAGCACCTGTGGCTCAAAGGAGTAGGGCGCCAGCCCTGTATGCAGGATGTAGTGGGTTCAAACCCAGCCCCGGCCTAAACTGCAAAAAAAAAAAAAAAAAGATTTAAAAGAATTGACTTATGGTTGCTGGATATTAGCCATAAAAGGAGAATATGGTCCCCAGGCATGGACTTCCCCCCCCCACCCCGGCAATACAACTGGCAAAACGATGCTTTCGGTTGGTTAATTCCAACTTCTTAAGACCATCCCTTTAACCTGGAATTCACTCTAGCCCTTAAGGGTGGACTGTCTTGTCCCAAGATTGCTGGATTCTGGATTCTTCTCTCCTGGAACCAGCCTAAAAGGTGTGGGTTAAGCTGGCCCTCCCAAATGGGGACCAACTAGGCAGTGTCGTCCTAGGCATCCTTCCCCAGACAGCTAGGCCCATCCTTGTAGAAAGTATTGTGGGCTGTTCTTTTTTTTTTTTTTTTTTTTGAGATAGTCTCACTATGTCACCCTCAGTAGAGTGCTGTGGCATCACAGCTCACAGCAACCTCCTCTTGGGCTCAAGTGATTCTCTTGCCTTAGTCTCCCAAGTAGCTGGGACTACAGGTGCCTGCCACAACACCCAGCTATTTTTTTTTTTTTGCAGTTGTCATTGTTGTTTAGCAGGCCCAGGCTGGGTTTGAACCCGCCAGCCTCCGTGTATGTGGCCAGCACCCTACCCACTGAGCTATAGGCACCGCCTGTGGGCTATTCTTGATAGGCTCCTTCCTATTATGTGTAGAGACAGGTGGTGATCACGGTATTTTTTTTTTTTTTTTGAGACAGAGTCTCACTTCGTAGCCCCTGGTAGAGTGCCATGGCGTTATAGCTCACAGCAACCTCGTGATCACAGTATTAAGGGGGGCCAGAGTATGGGGATAGGATGCAAGAACCCTCAGGAGAAATAACTCTGACCTAGACATAGCCCCTCGTCCTGGACAAAGCCCACTGTCCTGGTCGTCTGTGAAGAACACAGGTCCTCAGCCAAATTGAGTCTCCCTCTTCACTTGCCAGCCCTACACTCCTTCGCGGACACTCCCTTAGCCTTCTCCTCTCCTTCCTTCCTGTTATAGAAGAGTTTTGCTCTCTATCTGAAAGGTTACGTTTAGAGAATTCCTTCTGTGCAGGTAAGGAGTTAAGCTAATGGTTGCTTCACATGTCACCTCTGCCCCAGGTCTTGTCGTTGCATACAAGCCTCCTCATATTGAAAAAATCCTTAAGGTGCCTAGAAAGGAATGAAAACAGCTATCAGGTAATTTCTAGCCCTTTAAGAAGTGAGATGGCATGAGCAGGAAAAAAAGTTTTACTCTTCAGGGCCCATCATGTCTTCTTATAAATTCTGCCCTGAACTCAGGTCCTTGAGTGGACCCATATAGGCACTCTCCTCTCCAGTTCTACACCTGAACCAACCCCTTCCCCCAGAAATCAGATTACTTCTCACCTTTTTTGTTGTCCTCGTTGCAGGTGTCATCGTTGTTTAGCTGGCCCACGCCAGGCTCGAACCACCAGCTTCAAGCGCATGTGGCTGCACCGGAACCACTGTGCTACGGCACCAAGCTGAAAATGAGATTAGTTCTAAAGCTACATTCTTCTTCATCTACATCTCCCAGCTGAGCCAGGAACAATAGATCCCTTCCTGGCTCAGCACTTCATCAGCAAATAGCAGGTTAACCTGATCAACTAAGCCCTCTCCACAACTGTTGAGTGGTAAAGAGTTAATGTATTTTCCTGCCTGCCACACCCAACTGAACTGCTATTCGCAAAGCATACCAGGTATGTCCTGTTCCAGAGTCTGTACTGTTAGCAATCGTTCTCCAAGCCTGTAACCAGGTCCTATGACCAGGACTCCACCTTGTTCTCTGCAAATCAAACTCTATTCCTCAAAGGACCAGCTGAATTGTCCCTGCCTCCAAGAAGGTGCCCACAGTACCTCCCAGGTGAAGTCATCTTCCCTCCCCTATGGATTTACAGCACTTTGTCCCTCTTTGAGTGCCTCTTTGCCCATTCTGCCTGGGATAAAAAATGGTTGTTTGTTCTCTCCTTTGGGAAAGATGTAACCTTTTTAGGAAGGAGAAAGATGTAACTTTTTGGGAACAAGAAGTGCTTCTACTTCTTTTTGTATAAAAGTTTGTTACAAATCTACAAAAATAAGCTGATCATACCATGATCACCCCATCACCTCCATTCCACTACTGTGCCTCCCACACAAACAGTGCCTGGCACAGCCTTGAACAGCACTTTGAACAAACAAGCTAGGACTTCATGGTAAATGGTGGCAATTCAGGTTTTCAGAGTAAATTCCTGGGAATGGCATAGGATTGGGGATGGTTACTAATCTAAAAATCCATGCTTGAGCACCTACTATGAGCTAGGCACTTTACAGATTATCCCATTTCACCCTTCCTACAACTTTACAGGGTGGGTACTACTATTATCCCCACTTTACAGATGAGGTTCAGAGAGGTGAAGGGACTTCCTCTGGGTCACCCAGATAGGCAATGGCAGAACTGGGATTTGAATCTTAATTCCTGTGCCCTCTCACTGTGCCCTGAAGCCTGCCTCACAGGGTGCCAAATGGGCTGCCACCTGCTCTGCTTCCATTTTACAACATGCAAGACATGCTTCGTGCATACCCTTGAAAAGTAGTATGCACACATACACACACACTCACACATGCAGTGACATGCATGGTCACAATGTGATTGTAAGATAATTATACTGATTTTTGTTCTTGCGATCATTCTCCTCATTTTATATGTCCCCTCTTATCCTTGCGAGCATGAGTATGGGGGGATGGCTGCAGGGCAGGGCAAGAATACTGAGCCAGGAAGTTAGGGGAAGAGAGGAAGCCTCCCCCATGGTACCCTGAGAACATGTAGTTTTCAAAAGGGAAACAAAGTATTTCTCCTTGCTCCCAACAGTACATTATACTCTTCTTAAGATCTCTACAATGACCTTGCAACTGGCGACTTCCTCTTAAGCCATACTGGTTGCTAGCTGCCTCCCTCCCTCAGCAATTATGGCTCTTTGTAGCCTTTGTTTTCTGCACCACCACCCTGCCACCTCCACCTGAACTCATGATGTTCCTCTAGCCTGGGATGCCTTCCTTATCCCTCTGTATACGTTTACATGGATGGTGCTGGAACTTATCCTACTTAGTAAAGTATCTCAAGAAAGGAAGAAAAGGGCAGAGCCTGTGGCTCAGTGGGTAGGGCGCCGGCCCCATATACCGAGGGTGGCGGCTTCAAACCCGGCCCGAGCCAAACTGCAACAACAACAAAAAAAATAGCCAGGCGTCATGGCAGGCGCCTGTGGTCCCAGTTGCTTGGGAGGCTGAGGCAAGAGAATCGCTTAAGCCCAGGAGCTGGAGGTTGCTGTGAGCTGTGTGATGCCACGGCACTCTCAAAAAAAAAAAAAAAAAAAAAAGAATAGAAGAAAAAATATTCAATGCACTCAGTACTATTATGAAACCAATTTACAATCACTCACACTTTCACATGAACAATAGATCACAACTATGGCCCAGGATAAAGGAGGGAGCAGGGGGGAGAGGAGGGGAGGGAGGGAAGTCAGATCAAGGGAAGGTGAATGGTGGGATCACACCTATAGTGCATAATGCAAGGGTACATGCCGGATCTATTAAGTATAGAGTATAAATGTCTTAACACAATAATGAGTAAACGAGATGAAGTGTATATTAACCAGTGTGATGTAAGCATTCCTAATTCTATATGAAATCAGCACATTGTACTCTATAAATGCATTAATGTATACATGATCTATGTGTCTATGATTTAATTTAAAAAATAGAAAAAAAAATAAATTCTCCAAGTAGAAGTTCAAATCTGACCTCCTCCCAGAAACCATCCCTGGTTCTGACTACCTTTCAACTTTTTGATCTGGTCTGATTTTTTTTTTTAACCCGAATATTGATCCTCAGCTCTCTCTCGTTCTAGTTATTTCTTGTAAGCTGTTTCCTTGACCACAGTGTGAGCCCTTTAAGCTCACTGTTTTAGCTACAGAGAAATAAAGGAAAATCTTTCAGGAAAGGGCGGTGCCTGTGGCTCAAAGGAGTAGGGCACGGGTCCCATATGCCTGAGGTGGTGGGTTCAAACCCAGCCCCGGCCATAAACTGCAAAAAAAAAAAAAAAGAAAGAAAAGAAAAAAGAAATCTTTCAGGAAAGACATGCAGTCATCTTCTTTTTCTTCCCATGGTCCTCTTGCTCCTTCCATGTTGCCTCTTGGGTGTCTATGCTGGCATCTTTTCTACAAAGATCTCATGAGGTAAAAAGGAGATTCACATATTTACTTTCATCTCTCCTTTTTATTTTTTCATTCTGTCTTTCATTTGCCCAGGTGGGCAGAGGGCTAACTGGGGTCTGAAAATCCTTAAACCACAGAAAATTCCCCCTGAAGTACTCACAGGCTTTTCGGGTCTAAGCCTTTGTGGGATGAGAAACAAAATCTATTGGACATGTTAATGCCTATAATGCTGCTTCCCATGTCCCTCCTCTTTGCCTACTTTACCTTCTCCTCCCTCCCCTCACTCCCCTGCAAACACACACACACACACACAAATTAACCGCTGGAAAGAGACAACCCATTTTCCAGATTTCAGGAACTTCATGCAGAAAATGTTGGGTAACAACATTCTACAGACTCAGAGACAAGACCACCTCATGCCACCAAAGGAATTTTTTGTTTGTTTGTTTGAGACAGCGTCACAACTCACAGCAATCTCAAACTCTTGGGCTTAAGCGATTCTCTTGCCCCAGCCTCCCAAGTAGCTGGGACTACAGGCACCCACCACAACGCCCAGCTATTTTTTGGTTGCAGCTGTCATTCTTATTTAGCAGACCTAGGCCGGGCTCAAACCTGCCAGCTTTGGTGTATGTGGCCGACACCCTACTCACTGAGCTACAGGCGCTGAGCCCACCAAAGGATTTTTTTTCCACTTGACAAAATGCTGGCCATTAAGGAGTCCCTTAAATTTTTTTTTGTTTGTTTTTTTATAGACAGAGTCTCAGTTTGTCACCCTCGATAGAGTGCCGTGGCATCACAGCTCACAGCAACCTCCACTTCTTGGGCTTAGGCGATTCTCTTGCCTCAGCCTCCCAAGTACCTGGGAAGGTGCCCACCACAACGCCCAGCTATTTTTTTGTTGAGTTTGGCTGGGGCTGGGTTTGAACCCGCCACCCTCGGTATATGGGGCCGGCGCCCTACTCATTGAGCCACAGGCACCACCCAGGAGTCACCTTAATTTTTGAGCAGTGACAACAGGAATAGGACTCCCATAACAGGCCAGGAAAGATCAAGAAAGGCCAGGATTGAGCACCACCCTCCGCCCCCCGGAAGTCTAAGCTAGAGGTGGGAGGAGCAGTGTCTTACCCTTTAAAAGGCCTAGGGCAATGTCCAGCCTTCCTGCGCCTGTAGAATTCTGTCTTGGCACCACATGTACCTCCCAGCTGGGGCTGAAATTAGAGATACTTCACGCATATTGTATATTGTATCCAGTTCTTTTTTGTATTCTCACATACACTGCCCCCCCCCCAGCAAGGAGACAGGAGCAGGAAGGCTATTGCTGCTCCATTGTACAGATGGAGGAACTGAGGCACTGAGGGGATGACACAAATGGTCCAATTTTCTCATAGGAAGGGAAATTCCTTTCCAGTTTGGGGGACCTCCTTATCACTAGGGGACCCAGTCATCTCAGGTGGGGTTCCCAGCATTGAGGAGTTCTGACACAGTTGCCAGGAATAGAGGTGAAGACAAAATGGTCCATTCATTTCTGTCACTCCAGTTCCTTTAACCCAGAAATCACAGATTGCATCTTCTTTTCCCTCCATCTCTTCTGGCACTGGTCCAACAGCTCTCTCAACAATCCCCACCCTTGAGCCCCACCCCAGCTTCCCAAAGGCCTTTCAAGAACTCCCTTCCCTCATTTAACTAGGGGAACCAAGAAAAGTCTTCTGGTTCTGGTCCTTCTGATCTAGTAGGATGAGGGCTCTGCATATCCACATGAATTGGTAAGAAAGGTTTTTTCAAAAGAAGACAGACTCTCCCCAAGATCCAATGCTGGCTCTGGGCACCATCCCACGGAGCTCTGAACTTGCCCTTGCCCTTCTAGTTAAAAGTTAAATGTGCCTGCCTACCTATAAGAAAGTGCCACTCTTGCTTGACCCGTGGAGGGAAGAGATTGTCTTGATTCATCCATGTTCTGCCCTAAACATCCTTTCAAGCATACAGATTGTATGATGAGGATAAGCAGGTAAAAAAAAAAGGTTCATTGGCTCAGCGCCCATAGCACAGTGGTTATGGCACCAGCCACATATACTGAGGCTGGCAGGTTTGAAACTAGCTCGGGCCAGCTAAACAACGATGACAACTGCAACACCAACAAAAAAAATAGCCGAGGACAGTGCCTGTGGCTCAGCCGGCAGGACACCATCCCCATATACTGAGAGTGGTGGTTCAAACCTGGCCCCGGCCAAACTGCAACAAAAAAATATCCGGGTGTTGTGGCAGGCGCCTGTAGTCCCAGCTACACAGGACGCTGAGGCAAGAGAATCGCTTAAGCCAAGAGTTAGAGATTGCTGTGAGCTGTGACGCTACTGGACTCTACTGAGGGTGACGTAGTGAGACTCTGTCAAAAAAAAAAAAAGAAAAGAAAAGAAAAGAAAAGAGAAAGGAATGCACTATTGATATGTACATACAAGAACCTGAAATAAATTTCTAGTCAAGAAAAACAATCACATCCAGGAGTGATGGCTCACACCTGTAATACTAGCGACATAGTGAGACTCTGTCTCAAAAAAAAAAAAAAAAAAAAGCCAGGCATTTTGGTGGGCACCTGTAGTCCCAGCTACTAGGGAGGCTAGGGCAAGAGAATCGCTTAAACCCAAGAGTTGGAGGTTGCTGTGAGCTGTGATACCACAGCACTCTACTGAGGACGACATAGTGAGACTCTGTCTCAAAATATAAATAAATAAGTAAATAAAATTTTAAAAAAGGTTCATTGTGCCACACAGATCAAGATTCAGACTCTGGCCAGGATTGGGACGATTGGTCTGTGTGTGGAGTTGAAGGGTCCACTGTAGCCTGGAATAAGGTGAGGGTTCAATATGTGGTCAGGGTTAGGGCCAAATTAGAAGTTAGGGCATTTGTCTATCTTTGAGTCATCCTATTCAAGAATGTCTCGGGCGGCACCTGTGGCTCAAGGAGAGTAGGGCGCCGGCCCCATATGGGGGTGGCAGGTTTGAGCCCGGCCCCAGCCAAAAACAGCAAAAAAAAGAAAACAAAAAAAAGAATGTCTGGTCATGGTCCCTGTCTGAAACCAGGTTTAACCAGGATACCTTGTTCTATGAGTCACTGAAAGGTCTCTGAAATCAGCCTCAGCGGGCTTGACTTCTAGGTCTGACACTAATTTTCTGTGTGGTGTTAAGCAAGTTACTTCCCCACTCTGATCTTCAGTTTCTTGGTCCAAACAATGGGGCAATCAGTCTGAATCTCTAAGGTGCCATCTACTTTTGAAAATTTACTACTTTGGGTCCATGGGAGTATTATAAAACTGTTCTGTAAGTCTCACAGGGCTCAAAATAAGACAATATAAGAGAAAAGAATTTGAGAAAATGCAAAGTACCAAAGATAAATGAAAAATTATTTTTCTCCTTTAAAAATATTATAAAAGTATCATACGCTCATTATAGAAGTTTTGAAAATACTGGAAATTACAAAGAGCATAAAAATCACTTGTAAGACCGGGCCAGTGGCTTATACCTGTAATCCCAGCACTCTGGAAGGCCGAGGAAGGCAGATCGCCTGAGCTCATGAGTTTGAGACCAGCATGAGCTAGGGCAAGACCCAGTCTCTAAAGATAGCCAAGCGTTGTGGCAGGTACCTATAGTCCCAGCTACTTGGGAGGCTGAGGGAAGAGAATCACTTGAGCCCAAGAGTCTGAGGTTGCTGTGAGCTATGACATCACATCTATCGAGGGACAAAGTGAGACTCTGTCTCAAAAAAAAAAAAAAAAAAAAAACCAGCTCGGTGCCTGTAGCTCAAGTGGCTAAGGCGCCAGCCACATACACCAGTGCTGGCGGGTTTGAATCCAGCCCAGGCCTGCCAAACAACAATGACAACTACAACCAAAAAATAGCCAGGAGTTTTGGCAGGCGCCTGTAGTCCCAGCTACTTGGGAGGCTGAGGCAAGATAATCACTTAAGCCCAGGAGTTGGAGGTTGCTGTGAGCTGTGATGCCATATCACTCTACCCACGGTGACAGCTTGAGGTCCTGGTCTCAAAACAAACAAACACTTGTAATCTACCACATAGAGTTTAGCACTGTTAACATTCCAGTATCTTATTTATTATTTATTTTAAATGAAAATGAAATGCTGTATATAACTGTTTTGTAAACTGCATTTTTCATATAAAATGTATATTGCAATGTCATTAAAAATCCTTTGAAAATATGGTTTAATTTTTTTTTTTTTTTGTAGGCTTGGCACCCGTAGAACAGTGGTTACAGCACCAGCCACATACATCAAGAGTGGTGGTTCAAACCCAGCCTGGGCCAGCTAAACAACGACAACCGCAACAAAAAAAATAGCCAGGCGTTGTGGCGGGTGCCTGCAGTCCCAGCTACTTGGGAGGCTGAGGCAAGAGAATCACTTAAGCCCAAGAGTTTGAGGTTGCTGTGAGCTGTGACGCCATGGCACTCTACCAAGAGCGACATAGTGAGACTCTGCCTAAACAACAACAAAAAATTGTAGGGCAGCGCCCGTAGCTCAGTAGGTAGGGCGCTGACCACATACACTCAGGCTCTCAGGTTCGAACCTGGCCTGGGCCAACTAAAGAGCAATGACAACTGCAACAAAAAATAGCTGGGTGTTGTAGCCAGTGCCTGTAGTCCCAGCTACTTTGGAGGCTGAGGTAAGAGAATTGCATAAGCCCAAGAGTTTGAGGTTGCTGTGAGATGTGACACCACAGCACTCTACCAAGGGCAACATAGTGAGACTCTGTCTCAAAAAAATTTTTTTGGGGGGCGGCGCCTATGGCTTAGCGGGTAGGGCACCAGCCCCATATACCAAAGGTGGTGGGTTCGAGCCCAGCCCCGGCAAAAATGCAAAAAAAGAAAGAAAAAAATTTTTCTTTTTTTTTTTTGGTAGAGATGGTCTCACTATATTGCCCAGGCTAATCTCAAACTCCTAGACTCAAGGGATTCTAGTGCCTCAGCCTCCCAAAGTGCTGGGATTACAGGTGTGAGCCACTGCATCCAGCCAAAACACTATTTTTAAAGACTCCATGTAGTCTGTTTAATGAATGTGCCGTAATTTATTTACCCAAGCTTTTTTTGTGGTATTAGATTGCTTATCCTTTTTTCATTTTTAAGAGACAGACTCTCACTTTGTCACCCTAGGTGGAGTGCTATGGTGTCACAGCTCACAGAAACCTCCAGCTCTTGGGCTTAGGCCATTCTCTTGCCTCAGCCTCCGAGTAGCTGGGACTATAGGCGCCCGCCCCAACACCTGGCCATTTTTTGTTGCAGTTTGTCCAAAGCCTGGTTTGAACTTGCCACCCTCGGTATATGGGGCTGGCGCCCTACTCACTGAGCCACAGGTGCCGCCCTGTTTACTGTTTTTGTTATCCTTATATTATTTTTTCTAATACAATTTCTTTTTTAAATTAAATCAAAGCTGTGTAATATAATTTCTTTTTTCTTTTTTCTTTTTTTTTTTAATGCCTTCAGGAGCATGTTTATTGTGTTTGAGATGATACATCAGGTGCTCTCTGAGCTACAAAGGGTAAAAGGAAATCCTCTCATTATGAACTGACAAAGGTCAAAGGTAAAACATTTTTCACAACAGCATGAACCACATACTCAGAAATAGATCTGGGTTTAATACAAATGACATAATTCCTAGTCATCTACAGCTCTTTTTTCTTTTTTTTTGTAGAGACAGAGTCTCACTTTATTGCCCTCGGTAGAGTGCCGTGGCGTCACACAGCTCACAGCAACCTCCAGCTCCTGGGCTTAGGCGATTCTCTTGCCTCAGCCTTCCAAGTAGCTGGGACTACAGGCGCCCACCACAACGTCCGGCTATTTTTCTGTTTTGTAGTTCGGCTGAGGCCGGGTTTGAACCCACCACCTTTGGTATATGGAGCTGGCACCCTACTCGATGAGCCACAGGTGCCGCCCTAATGTAATTTCTTATTAACAACTTTTATGCATATCTGATTTTAGGAACAACTCAATCAAGAGGTATACACATTAAAATTCTATGATGGAAAATTTCAAACACATACAAAAGTAAAATAAAATAGTATGACAAACCCCAATCTTTTTCACCTACATTCCCACCCATGGCCCCCTTCCAGTGGATTATTTTTGAAGCAAATCCTGGACATCATATAATTTTGGCATGCATATTTTTAACATGTAAAGTCCCATTATAGAAAATACCAGAAAATTCAAATAAAACTGTAGTGACAGAAAGCAGATCCATGGTTGTCTGAAAACAGAAGTGGAGGAAGAAATAAACTATAAAAGGGCATGAGCAAAGTTTAGGATGGGATGGATTTTTTTTTAATTTTTAATTTTTTTTGTTTGGGATTCATTGATGGTACAAAGAATTAGGTTACACTGTTTGCATTTGTGATGGATATGTTTTGTACTCTGATTATACCAGTGGTTTCATGAGTGGGCACACATGTCAAAACTTATTCAATTGCATGATTTAAATGGATGCAGCTAATTTTAGCTAAATTATCCCCTTCAATAAAGCTGATTTTTAAAATCCAATTCCCTGATATCTGTACCAGAATGTTTATTGCACCCCAATTCATAATTGCTAAGTCATGGAAGAAGCCCAAGTGCCCATCGACCCACGAATGGATTAATAAATTGTGGTACATGTATACCATGGAATACTATGCAGCCTTAAAGAAAGATGGAGACAAAAAAATAAAAATAAAAATAAAAATAAAAAAAGGAAAGATGGAGACTTTACCTCTTTCATGTTTACACGGATGGAGCTGGAACATATTCTTCTTAGGAAAGTATCTCAAGAATGGAAGAAAAAGTATCCAATGTACTCAGCCCTACTATGAAGCTAATTTATAGCTTTCATATGAAGGCTATAACCCAATTATAGCCCCAGAATATGGGGAAAGGGGCACGGGAGAGGAGGGGAGGGGGGAGGATGGGTGGAGGGAGGGTAATTGGTGGGATCACATCTAAGGTGCATCTTAGAAGGGTACTGATGAAACTTACTAAATTCAGAATACAAATGTCTTCATACAATAACTCAGAAAGTGCCATGAAGGCTATGTTAAACAGTTTGAGGAAAATGTTTCAGATTGTATATGAAGCCAGCACATCGTACCCCACGATTGCACTAATGTACACAGCTATGATTTAATAAAAAAAATAAAAATAAATAAAATCCGATTCCCTAACCTCTTACTAACACTGAGTATTATTAAAATAAATAAATATTATTAAAATAAATAAGATGTAAGATGTATACCCCATATTCTTTCCAACTTGATGGACAAAAATTGTATGTCAGTATCTCAATATTTGAATTTGAGCTTCTTTAGTAATGTTGAATGTTTCTACAAGTTTATCGACCATTAGTATTTCTTGTTTTGTGAAATTTCAATTAATGTCTTTTGCCTACTTTTCTAAAGAGGTGTTTGTCTTTTTCTTGTGGATTTGTAAGACTTCTTTATATATCAAGGATGCTAAAACTCTGTCACATATTGCAAATACTCCTTGCCAGTTGGCCTTCTAATTTTGCTTTTGGAGTTATTATTATTTTTTTTAAAAATATGTATTTTATTGTTCTTCATTACCTTATTTACCCCCCCACCCCGCCGTGGTAAGGCCGGAT
>CAUYRH010090981.1:0-29388 GCA_963574655.1 Perodicticus potto
GCCTCTGGACTAGGGTTTCAATGAGTCCTTTTGTTACAGGACCAGAAGGATGAGAAGATTGAAGAGCAAGAAGGGAAAAAAGAAAAACAAGAAAGGAGAAAAGAAAAAAGAGAAAGGAGAGGGGGTGAGTAAAAGGGAATATTGACAAAAAGAAGAGAGGCTCAAAAAGAGGGAGACATGAGTAATATAGGTGTATAGTAGGGTACTTTGACCCAACCGTAAAAACCCCTGACCTCTGGGGGGCTGGGTTGTGTGGTTCCCTTGAGGTCAGCAACTATTTGCTGGCCTGTTCAGACACAGTACCCCACATCCACCAAGTAGAGAGGAAAGATAAAAATACTATAAATCTCGGTTTGGCGCCTGTGGCTCAGGCGCCAGCCACGTACACCTGAGCTGGTGGGTTCGAATCCAACCTGGGCCCACCAAACAACATTGATGGCTGCAACCAAAAAATGGCCGGGCGTTGTGGTGGGGGCCTGTAGTCCCAGCTACTTGGGAGGCAGAGGCAGGAGACTCACTTGAACCCAGGAATTGGAGGTTGCTGTGAGCTGTGATGCCACAGCGTTCTATCCAGGGTGAGAGCTTGAGTCTCTGTCTCAAAAAAAAAAAAAAACACCAAAACTATAAATCAAACTAAAACAAATAAACAAAAACCCTTACAGGATAAAATTGGGGGAAAGACCAAATAATAGGGGCAGAAACACTAGCAAAAATGAAGTTCTAATTGTTAAAGAAAGCAACAGTGGAAAACTGTATTTAAACTAGAAAAATGAAAAAAGGAAGGAAAAAGAAAAAGGAAAATGAAGAAAAATCTAGAGGAAAAATGTTAAAGTTAAAAAAAAAGAAAGAAAAAGAAAAAAAACCCCAAATAAAAAACAAAACAGTGTATATAGCTTGCTGAATATTGTCCAGGTATCAGGTGATCTTCTGGGGTATGAGATGTTAATCACAGTGCTGATACAGTTGTACGAGATGGAGACTGGAGGCTTCTGCTGATTTCTCAAACCCCGCAGATTTGAGAGGCTAAATGTCTCCTCAGCCTGCTTAAAAAACACTTTAAACTGTTATCTTTGACTAAGCAGAGGCTTTCCCAGGAAAGCACTTGTCTCTGGGATCTCTCCTGAAGTGGCTGCCTGCTTATCTAGTGCACCAAAATCAGTCCTACTCTATGCCCCTGAGGGCCAAGGCTGTAATCTGCCAAACACTGAGATCTCTTCTTTACCCGAGCATCTCAGTCTCTGCCTTTGGGCTGCTTAGTCACTAGGTTACTCTCCCAAGATCTCCTGGCCAGTCCTCATGCTGTGATCCTGAGGGCAAAGCCTACAGGGGCAGTTCTCCCACAGTGGCTGTGTGGGAGGCCCACAGCTGAACAATATTAGCTCCCTTCCAGCTCAACAGCTCAGTCTGGGGCCCTATATAATGCTCAAAGTCATCCACACTCTCACCCAGGATCTTCCAAGGAAGTTAAATTGAGTGCCCAAGCTCCCCCCCTGCAAAAAACCCACAGGTAAGGCCTTTCCTGGTTTCAATCTTGCTGTTGCTGTAGTTACAGCCATGGGCGGCCTCTGACTAAACAAATGCACCCACCACTTGCCAGTTCTCCACTGTTTTTATCCTCCTCGTGGACGGCAGAAGACTCTTGCTGTCTTCCTGTGTCCCCAAAGGGATGTCTGTGGGCAGATCCCACTGGCTAGAGATGCCTGGAGTCTTCTCGCCCCAGTCTCACCATGCCTGGTTGCAAAGAAGCTGTTACTTGGCCTCCATCTTCTCCCAAGTCCAGAAGAAGGGATTTTTTTGTTGTTGTTAGTCTAAGTTTTTGTGCCTTTTTCCTTCATGCCTAAGCTCTAACTTCCCAGTAACTTAATAACCCCATGAAATGGAACAGCAAGAAAAAGGAAGAACTGAGTCCGATAAATATTGTACATTAAAATGAATACTTTTCCAAAAGAAATATTTTGATTGAACCATCTGGATCTGAGTACCTAGAGTATTTCAGGACAGTATGCTCAGCTGAATCTTATTACAACTTTTATTTCTCCAGGCCTCCTAGTCTCATGTTTGGTGATGGGAGTAGAAGAAAAAGTTCCAGTTCCTCAGTGTGCTTTTATTCATTTCAACAGTGTCCACATTTGATACCTCATGAAATGTTGTAGCTCATGGGATATTGAGTGGTAGATGCATAAGGAAGATAATGAAGGAGTTTTTCTCACAAGGAATTGATAGTATTAAAATGCATTTTTCTTTTTTTGAGACAGAGTCTTATTATGTTGCCCTTGGTAGAGTGCTGTAGCGTCACAGCTCACAGCAAACTCAAACTCCTGGGCTTAAGCAATTCTCTTGCCTCAGCCTCCCAAGTAGCTGGGACTACAGGCACCCACTACAATGCCTGGATATTTTTTGGTTGTAGTTGTCGTTGTTTGGCAGGCCCGGGCTGGGTTCGAACCCAGCAGCTCTGGTGTATGTGGCTGGCGCCTTAGCCACTTGAGCCACAGGCTCTGAGCCTAGAATTAATTTTCTATTTTCTTGTGTTCATGGTTCTGAGGAAGTGAGTGTGACCAAAGAGAGTAGTCACAACCAATTTATAGATTAAATCTTTGGGGATCACAGAATAATAGCTGAACATTTTATGAATTGAGTATAGATTCTCAGTGCTGTCTCACTCATTCTCCTTTTTATAATGTGGGATGTTTCAGGTCTCAGTCTCCTTTGAGGATGTGGCTGTAAACTTCACCCTGGAGGAGTGGGCTTTGTTGGATCCTTCACAGAAAAAACTCTACAGAGATGTTATGTGGGAAACTTTCCGAAATCTGGAGTCAATAGGTAAGAATGAAAAGTCCATGATATTCTCTGTTTTTTGATCATTGATGTTCTAAGATTTGGAATGTGGAATTTATTCTTGCAAATAAATCAGACATGGTCACAGCTCATCATGAATCTAGAATCTAAGAGTTTTTCTATAATTTTTAAATAACTTATGGTAACTTGTTCTGCATTTCAGGAAAAAAACAGAAAGACCAGAACATTGAAGATCAGTACAAAAACCAGGAGAGAAATCTTAGGTGAGTCATACTGACAAGAGAAGGTAATATCCCAGGAGAAAATCTTAGTATGTCATGAAATGTTATAAATAAGGAAACAAAATGAGAAAGCCCAGCCTCACATTGATCTATTCTTAGGAAATATTAAACAGAAGTGTTTTTTTAAAAAAATATGACATAGATGTTCAGTGTTTGAAAAATAGTTTGCTTGAAAATAGTATTAAGAAATCCATGTATGAGGCCAGGTGCAGTGGCTCATGCCTGTAATCCTAGTACTTAGGAAGCTAAGGCTGGTGAATTCCCTGAGCTCACTGGTTTGAGACCAGCCTGAGCCAAAGCAAGACCTCATCTCTAAAAATAGCCAGACATTGTAGTGGGTGCTGTAGTCCCAGCTACTTGGGAGACTGAGGCAAGAGAATCGCTTGAGCCCAAGAGTTTGAGGTTACTGTGAGCTATGACTCCATGGCACTCTACCAGCGGCAACAAAGTGAAACTCTGTCTCAAAAAAAAAAGAAGAAGAAGAAGAAATCCATGTATGAATACCACAGTTTTTATAATAGCTATGCTTGATCTCTCTTGCAGCGCATTCAATGTATTTATCTTGTAAGTATTGTAGAAGGACAAAATAATCTACATTCTGATATCATTTAATAAGTTAAAAATCTTTAATAAACATAATGTACTTCTCATCTTTTACAGAAGTCATATTGTAGAGAAACCGTGTGAAAGTAAAGAAGGTAGTCAATGTGGAGAAAGTGGAGAAAGTATCAACCAGATTCCAAATCTCAGTCTGAACAAGAAAACTCACGTGGGAGTAAAGCCATATGAATGCGGCATGTGTGGAAAAGTCTTCATTTGTCATTCATCCTATAGTAGGCACATTAGATCTCACACAAGACAGAAACCACCTACGTCTCAGGAATATGGAGACAAACCATATAAATGTAAGGAATGTGGGAAAGGCTTCACTTATCTGCAGTCTTTTAAAAAACATAAAAGAATTCACAGTGAAGAGATATCCTATAAGTGTAAGGACTGTGGGAAAACCTTCAGTTGCCGATATTCTTTCCAAGTACATGGAAGGACTCACAATGGAGAGAAACCCTATGAGTGCAAGAAATGTGGAAAAGTGTTCAAACACCCCCAGTCTGCTCAAGTGCATGAAAAGTCTCATACTGGAGAGAAACCTTACAAATGTAAAGAGTGTGGGAAAGGCTTCAGTTACCTTCATACTGTTCGAAAACATGAAAGGAATCACACTTCACAAAAATATTATGAATGTAAACAATGTGGGAAAACATACGTGTCTTCTCTAGGTTTCCGAGCACATGAAAGAACTCACACTGGAGAAAAACCCTATGAATGTAAAAAATGTGGAAAAGCATTCATGTATCACTATTCTGCTCAAAGACATGAAAGGACTCACACTGGAGAGAAACCCTACAAATGTAAGGAATGTGGGAAGGCCTTCAATTATCATTATACTGCTCGAAAACATGAAAGGAATCACACTGTGCAGAGGCGCTATGAATGTGAACAGTGTGGAAAAACATACATGTCTCCTCTCGGTTTTCGAGCACATTTGAGTACCCACACTGGAGAGAAACTCTATGAATGCAAAAAATGTGGGAAAGTATTCAGATACAGCCAGTCTATTAAAACACATGAAAGAACTCATACTGGAGATAAACCCTACAAATGTAAGGAATGTGGGGAAGCCTTTAGTTGTCGCTATTCTGTTCAAAGACATGAAAGGACTCACACTGCAGAGAAAGAGTATGAATGTAAAACATGTGGGAAAACCTACATTTCTCCTCTGGGCTTCCAAACACATGAAAGAACTCACACTGGAGAGAAACCCTATAAATGTAAGGAATGTGGGAAGGGCTTCATGTACCTTACAAGTGTTCGAATACACATGATATCACACACTGGAGATGGGCCTTATAAATGTAAAGAATGTGGGAAAGCATTCAGTTGCTGCAGTTCCTTTCGAAAACATGAAAGAAGTCATACTGGAGAAAAGCCCTATAAATGTAAACAATGTGGCAAAGCCTTCAGTCATTCTAATTATGTCCAAATACATGAAAGAATTCATACTGGAGAGAAACCCTATGAATGTAGGGAATGTAGCAAATCCTTCAGCTTTCTTACAGCCTTTCAAGTACATATGAGAATACATACTCGAAATGAAACTTACAAATGCAAGGAATGTGGCAAAGCCTTCAGCTGGCGTACATCCTTACGAAAACATGTAAGGAGAGTGCACACAGAATAGAAACTCTTTAAATGTAAACAGTAGAGAAAGTTTTTCAGTTTTAACTATTTTCAAAGTCATATGAAAGTTCACATTGGAGGGAAGTTGTATGAATGCAAGTGATATGAGAAAGCCTAATAGAAATTAATTCATGTATAATGCTCTATAATAGGGGTGTCCAACCTGCAGCCCATGGGCTGCATGCTAATTTTGTGAGAACTTTTTTTTGCTCATTTGGGATGTTAGATATCATAAAAAGTACGCACAGACTTTTTCTTTTTTCTTTTTCTTTTTTTTTTTTTTTTTGATAATTAGCTTTCCTTAGTGTTTCTGTATTTATTGTGTGGCACAAAGCAGTTCTCATTCTTTTAGTGTGTGGCAGAGAAAAAAATGGTTGGACACCTCTGCTCTAAAATATTTGTGCTGTGAAAGAAATGTAAAATTATAAACATATTATCTTTAACAATGTTACATTATTTTTTGTTTGGCTATTTTTGACATGAGGTCTTACTGGTTGCCCAGGCTAGCCTCTGGGGCTCATGAGATCCTCCTGCCTCAGCCTCCTGAGCAGACGTAGACTGTAGATGCATGCTGCCATGCCTACCTTATCATTGCTAGAGTCTTCTTTTTTTTTTTTTTTGCTAGAGTCTTAAAGTGGACATCTACACTATGGATTTCTACTTACTACTTTCATAAATAAACACTGAGATTATTCTGTAAGTACTCTTTGAGCAATAGCACAGAGAACTATTATTGGTAGTGGTTTTTTTTTTTTTTTTTTTTGCTTTCAATTTCAGCTGGCTTTCACTCATCTTAGATTGAAGGTTTTTGTTTTTTTTTTTAATTTTTTTTTTCCTTTCTTCCTTTAGTGGTTCTCTTGCCCTTTGCCTCCCAAGTAGCTGGGATTACAGGTGCCCACCCCAACTCCCGGCTTTTTGTTTGTTTGTTTTGGTAGAGACAGGGTCTCACTCTTGCTCACTCTGTCTCATGCTGGTCTCGAACCTCTGAGCTCAGGCAATCCACCCACCTTGGCCTCCCACAGTGCTAGAACTACAGGCATGAGCCGCCACTAGTGTTTTTTCTTCAAATCAGTTAATAAAATTGTTCTCTTACTAGTTTTGTAAACAAGGGGCCATCAAAAAATGACAGTTTGATATTGGGAGTTTTCTACTGGCATTCTATGTCAGGTATTAGACAGCCCTTATTCATTTTATATATTTCACCTTTCTTACAAGAAAAATTTCTTCTTTTTGGCCAGAAGAACCTTTCTTTATTTTCCTTGGCAGTAAATGAAATAAACTTATAAGCATTCCAAGATTATCATACAATACAGTCTTTTGTGAGTTATTATTTTTATATCTTGCCCTTTCCCCTTTTTCTTTCTGGCTGGGTTGTGGGTGATAGACTGAATTACTAGGTTAAATCTTTGATAGAGCAATAAAATCTAGACTGGAGATGGCCCTCAGTTGTATAGTGTTGTAAACTAAATTCCCTAGAATCTATTCTCTTTTTTTTTCCCATGTTAAAGTTTGCCAGTAGCCTAACTTACATAAAAATTGGAAGGCAGAACTGAAGAAGGCATGAGTCAGTTTTGGACCCATCATACAGGGAGATGGACTGATGCATAAACATTGCATGGACACCTGCTTCCCATCTGCTTTCCTGATTCATTGGCTTGCCTATCAAGAGTTTCTGGCTCAGCGCCTGTGGTCAAGCAGCTAAGGCGCCAGCCACATACACCTGAGCTGGCGGATTCGAATCCAACCCGGGCCAGCCAAACAACAATGACAGCTGCAACCAAAAAATAGCCGGGCGTTGTGGCGGGCGCCTGTAGTCCCAGCTACTTAGGAGGCTGAGGCAGGAGAATCACTTGAGCCCAGGAGTTGGAGGTTGCTGTGAGCTCTGACGCCACACCACTTTACTGAAGGCACCATAGTGAGACTGAGTCTCAAAAAAAAAAAAAAGTTTCTTCAAAATACCACTGTCTGCTTGACTTTTGTTTTCTCAGAGGAGTAGGATTCCACACATGTCTCCACAAGCTCCACATCAAAGATCCATTTGCAATTTGGGTTTTCCTATTCCACCAGGCTGTTTTCAAACTGTCATGGTTGGAGATACTGTCTTTTGCTCTAACTCTCCTCTTCTTTAGATCGTATTTCAATGAAGTCTAATTTGTGTAGCAAACACCTTGGTTAGTTAATTCTGGTAATGACTGTTCTCCCAATTCTGTGAAGACAGCTACAGTGGTGCAATCACAATGAGACACACAGATAGTTGTTCCTGTGCTGCACTGTGCAGTTACTGTGCTCGAGTCTTTCCTTGTGAGAATGGAGGTCTTGTGTCAGGTTGTGAGAGTTTGCAGTTAGTTACAGCTGAAGGTAATCTCACAGTGCATTCGCAGTTAGGTTTGTATACAGTAAGAACAATGTGCATTTTTTTTGTCAAAGGTTTGTCCAGTTGTTGTGTAGAAATATTTTATTAACCCTTTTGTAATAGCTTGTATGCTAACAAATATTATTATCTCCCATTGTTGCTGTTACTGTATTTCCTATTACCTGAGAAGACACATTAAAATATCTCATTGCAATTATTATTTTATTTTGAAATTGTCACAGTTGTTTCTTAATTTCTCATATTTTCATAATACCAAAAAGATGATTCATGCTTTTGTCAATGCCGTCTTGCCAAAGACATTCCAGGATCACATCTCTAGTCAGAGTGAGGGGTAATGGGTTATAATATGAATAACCGCAAAGCATAAATGGTTGTGGGTTATCAATAAAAAAGTGCTCAAAAGGACTTGTTATAGGACTTTTGTTTGTTTTAGGTGATTTCATTGCTATTGAACAAAGTGAGATATATCTCTGTATTGGATGTTATGAGGTGAACTTAATTTTATCCTTGGAAATTCTAATAGTTCTTATCTATGAGTTAGAAGGAATGGAGTGGTGCTTAACATTATTCACAAGAAGCATCAGTTATTTTGGAGGAAGATGATTTTGGTCATTTTGGAGTTTACCTTCTTTTAGATTTTTTAAGAGACATAATTACTTGTCAATCAAATGACTTTGTTTTGATCCATGGTCACCTAGTAATTTTGTCTGAGAATGGAGTGTGTTTCATTTTTTCTCTTCAACAGGATAAGGCTTATCCTGTTGGAAGGCCACCTGTCAATCATCTTGAACAACTTTTGTTTTTCTTATCATCTAATCACTAAAATAAAATAATTTTTGTGATACACTAGGAACTTTTCCATAAAGTATCTCAGGTAAAATGTCAACTGAAATTAAGGCCATTGAGGCGGAAGGGACAGAGTTCATTCTGTCATACTGGCTAGTGAGCCGTGAAATCATCATATCATACTTCACTGCAAACTTAAACTCCTGAGCTAATGCAACTCCACCTCAGTTCTGCTGTGTCTCCTTGGCTAGAGTGCAGTGGCATCATAATACTCTCTGCAACCTTAAACTCCTGAGCTCAACACCACATCTGACTAATATTTGTATTTTTTGTAAAGAAGGGGTCTTCCCCTTCGTCCTGCTGGTCTCAAACTCCTGGCCTCAAGCAATTTACCCACCTTTGCCTCTGAAAGTGTCAGAATTATAGGCATGAACCAGTGCACCTGGCCTGTAGAAGTTCTTTCCATATTCTGGATATAAGTCCATTGTAAGATATATAATTTGCAAAAATATCCTCTCATTCTGTATATTGTCTTTTCATTCACTTGAGAGTGTTGTTTGGTGCCCAAAAGATTTTAATATTTTTTACAGTTCAGCTTATCTATTTTTCTTTGGTCATCTGTACTTTAGATGTCATATCAATCCAATATTAGGAAATTTCACATGTTTTCTACTAAGTCTTTTAAAGTTTAGGTCTTTGATCTAACATAAGTTAAATTTTGTATATGATGTAAATGTTCCAGCCTCATTCTTTTGAATCTAGATAATGGAGTTTTTGCAACAACATATGTTGAAAGATTGTCCTTTGTCCATTGAATGATCATGACACTGTTGTCAAAAATCATTTGACAAAAAAATGAACAGATAAATATCACTTGGCCATGCCTGTGAGCATTGCTTTCTAGGCTCTCTATTCTATACTACTGAGCTATATGTCTCTTCTTATGATAGTACCATGTGGGTTTTATTACCATAGTTTTGTGGTATTAAGATCAGATAGTAAGAATCTTCCAACTTTATTCTTTTTCAAAGTTGTTTTGATATTAGAGGAGATTCCATATGAATTTTAGGATCATTTTTCTATAAAACAATCTTTTAGAAAGAACATTAGGATGTTGATAGGTATTGCATTGTATGTGTAGACTGATTGGGGTGGTATTGTTTTTTAACAATAGTAAGTCTTGTGATCCGTGATCATAGGATGTCTTGCCATTTATTTACATGTTCATTAATTGGTTTTGGCAATATTTGGTAGTTTTCAGCGTATAAGCTGTATGTCTTGGTTAAATTTATTACTAAGTGCTTTATACTTTTGGATGCTTTTGTAAATGCATTTGAAATTGTTTCATCAATTTGCTCATTGTCGTCAGTATATAAAAATGCAACTGATCTTTGTGTGCTGATTTTGTATCCACCTTTCTTTTCCCATGTGGAGTCTTTAGGGTTTTCTACACTTAAGATTTTTAAAATCTGTTAAAGACATAATTTTACTTCTTTCTTTCCAGTTTGGATGCCTTTTATTTCTTTTTCTTGTCTAATTTGTATGCACCTCTATAATCAGAAGCAGCGATAAGTAAGCAGAAAACAGATCCCCAGTGTGTATAGTACAGGGTCATTTTTGCCAACCCTGCCTCCTATGTTAGCTGTAAGGTACATGCCAGGTGTTGCTGTACTCATACCATGGAAGTGGGAGTGAAGGATGGGTAGCTGGTGCTATGCTAAGAGTTGAATTCGAAGTTAACCACAATTTACTGTGACTTTTGTTGTTGTTGTTGTTGTTGTTGCAGTTTTTGGCCGGGGTTAGGTTTGAACCCGCCACCTCCAGTATATGGGACCAGCGCCCTACTCTTTGAGCCACAGGTGCCACCCTTACTGTGACATTTTTATACTAATGCATTACTTCAGGTCTCATCCCACGTGTCATTGCCTCAGGAAGTCCCCTTCTAACTTCAGTTGCTTACTTCTATTTCTTTGTAAATGTAGATTTTTTTTTTTTTGAGACAGAGTCACACTGTGTCACTGTTGGTAGAGTGCCATGGCGTCACAACTCACAGCAATCTCAAACTCTTGAGCAATCTGCTTGCCTCAGCCTCCTGAGTAGCTGGGACTACAGGCACCTGCAACAATGCCTGGCTATTTTCAGAGACAGGGTCTGGCTCTTGCTCTGGCTGACCTGAGTTCAAGCAGTCTACCCTCCTGGTCTTCCCAAAGTGCTAGGATTACAGGTGTGAGTTACTGCATCTGGCTTAAATGTAGATTTCTTTTTTAGCAACCTTTTCAGAATCAGGGAAGTCCAATAAAACTTTATTACTTTCTTAACAAACTATGAAAAGTTAAATCATATAATCGAAACCAAATTGAATACTCTTGCCTTTACTTTTTTCAAGAGTTATCCCCTATATTTAAAAGATTCCTTCATGGGTGGCGCCTGTGGCTCAAAGGAATAGGGCACCAGCCCCATATGCCAGAGGTGGCAGGTTCAAACCCAGCCCCGCCAAAAACTGCAAAAAAAAATTCCTTCAGAAAATCTCTGAGCCATTTCCAGAACACCACAAGCTGGATCTGGATTGTGAATTTCCCCAGGCTTGTGCAAATACTTCCAGTTCACAGCAGGTGATGGTCAGTTTAGAATTTTATGTGTGTGGCCTCAACAAGTAGGTAGTGACATAAGGGGAACTGAAGCAAATTCAAGGGATGTGGCCCTCAAGATAACACAGACTATCCAGGAAGACCACTTCAAATAAGTAAGTTGAGGAACATGCGAGCCATGGGTGGATTCAACTTGGGACCATTTAAGTGGAATCTCTTTACACAAGGCTTAGGATTTATCTACAGAAATGATTAGCTGGGTCAATGGTTGTGGGGTGGGGTTGAGAGAGATTCAACACAAAGTGCCTAGGGAGAACTATCAAAGGACAAAATAACACATTTAGCTTAAAGATCTTAATTTGCTTTATTTGTCAATTTTATTTTCTCCAAGGAATAATGATTTGCCCATCTTTTAATCTGTATAAATTATTTTAGAAATTTATCTGTATTATGGTACAAAGAAAGCAAGCTGGGCCTCTGCTGGTGTCATTCAAGTTCTGGGAATGCAGGTCTTTTCCCCATTTAATTGCTTGGTGTTGGTGAGAAGCCAGACGAACACCCTGAAAAGGGCAGCACAGCCTGAGGCCAGTGGCTCCAAGGGGCGATCGGTCTGAAGGCTGCAGAGGGAGGGACATGGGGCTCCCTCCAGCTTCCTGGGCAGCCTGCCTCCCCCCACCACAGAGGCCTCCAGCTGTTCAGGACAGACAAGAGTGTGGATTCTGAGAAGCCCCTAGAGCACTGAACAACAGGAGACCCACAGATGTGGGTTGTACAAATGTGTTGAGGGGTTCTTTGTTTCTGAAGTTGTACCTCAGTCACTGCAGTCAGACTAATTTGTATAAATTAAGGAAGTCTGTGAAAGTCAGACTCCGAGAAAGACTTGTTTGGATTGTCTCCTGGAGAAAGTGTTTATGATTTTGGCAGTTCATTTAGTTTAAGACTTTCGAGCGGGCTCAGCGCTGGTAGCTCCGTGGTTAAGGGCACGTTTGAACCCAGCCCAGGCCCGCTAAAAACAACAATGGCAACTGCAGCAAAAAAGTAGCCGGTCGTTGTTGCGGGCGCCTATAGTTCCAGCTACTTGGGAGGCTGAGGCAAGAAAATCCCTTGAGCCCAGGAGTTTGAGGTTGGTGTGAGCTGTGACGCCACAGCACATTACCGAGGGTGACAAAGTGAGACTCTGTCTCAAAAACAGAACAAAACAAAAAAGGCTTTCGAATGATTCTAGGTGAGAGTTTCCTGTTGGTGAATAGGGGTTTCCCTGTGAATCGCGGGTGAAGCACGTTGTTTATCTGAGTTCAAATGTTTACTGTTCTTCCCTTTTGATTTCTTTACAGAATATTGCTTCTATGTAACTCTCTTCTCCATTTAATAATTTTTGTTCCTTTCTTGGTGTTTTTTAATTCTTGACTGAAAATGAATAGACTGAGAGATAACGTGTGAGAAAGCCTTAGCATGGCCCTAGTCGTCCTATCCCAAATTCCTTAGCCCTTGGTTACATGGAGCTTTCCCTCATGTTTCATTCGTACCTGCCGTAACTCTCCTGGAAGCCCTTCTGGTGCTAAGGCCAGGCGATTGCGCCATCGAACATTTAATGTGGAATTCCCTGTGACCCAGTGACGCCTGTGACCCCGTGTCCAGGAAAAAAACCGCCACTGCCAGCTCTGGACAACCACGAGCAAAGTACTGCTTAAATTCAAATGTCCCCAAGTGGGGTCAGGTCCAAACGCCCAGAGGAAGCCTGGCCTCAGTCTAGTCCACACAGGAACCTCTTGCATCGCTTCCCGCGTCTCTTTGAAGCGGGGGCGGGGCCTAAAGCACTATCCAATCGGGACGACGGGGCGGGCCCACAGACTGTCCAATCAGGCGCGGCTCCGGGAATTGCCGACGACACTCCACAATCCTCAGCTGCCTTTCACTTCCGCAAGCGCTGCGATCGGTATCGGGTTTTGCTCTTCCGAGCAGCGATGTGGCTCAGCCTCGGCTTCTGGCTAGAGGAACCCCAAGAGGACGCCGGGTCAGCCCCGAAGCCGGGAAATGGTGAGAGTAGGGGACCAGTCAGAGACGTGGGAGGAGAGGCTGTTTGGAACCGGCTGTGGCAGGACCCGGGCCATCCCGCGGTCTGCTCTGGATTCTGCCGGAGTCGCTGCTGGCGCAGCTCGGCCCACGATCCGTGCTGTCCTGTCCCTGAGCTGCGACTTTGGTCCCCGCCTCCGCCTTAGAGTCCTTCCTGGGCACCTCCGCGGTAGCAGCCCCGCGTGTCCCCATATTGTGCTATGCCGGCGGGAAACGTCCAGGCTCGGGGTGTGGGGTCAAGCGTGGGAGGAGCTGCAACCTGTGAGTTTCCCAGTCTCTCTCTGGACCCGTTTCCCCCTAACTTTTTTTCTGTATGAGAACAAAGGTCCCAAGTCCACGACTCCGTCTACTAGCCTCGCTCTTCCTAGGGCACACCATAACTCTCTACATTCCCAGATCCCCCCCGTATTCCCAAATGCCAGCTTCCTCTCTCCAGCTCACAAAGTCACTGCCAACTATCTGTGATGCATTTCAGCCACGGTAGTATTTTAGTTATTTTTTGCTGGGTGTGTTGTGTTCGTGCATTGGAAGGGGCTTTGGTATGTGGAGGTCCATAGTCGTCTTCCTTCCTTCCTCCCTCCCTTTCTCCCTCCCTCCCTCTCTTTCTTTCTTTCGACAGAGCCTCAAGCTGTCACCCTGGATAGAGTGCTGTAGCATCACAGCTCACAGCAACCTCCAATTCCTGGGCTCAAGCGAGTCTCCTGCCTCCGCCTCCCAAGTAGCTAGGACTAAAGGCGCCCGCCACAACGCCCGGCCATTTTTTGGTTGCAGCCTCATTGTTGTTTTGGTGGGCCCGGCCTGGATTCGAACCCACCAGCTCAGGTGTACGTGGCTGACGCCTTAGCCGCTTGAGCCACAGGCGCCGAGCCATAGTCGTTTCTTTCTCATGTAAAAATTAAACTGAGGCACCGTTAATATTTTAAAGAGTAATCGTGTACTTTGGCAAACAGCGATTCTTGAATTGAAATAACTCAGCCATGGTTTGTGGTTTGGGGGGACATGGGAGGGGTTTGAAGGATTTTTTTTTTTTTTTTTTTTTGAGACTCTTGCTCTGTTCCCCAGCCTGGAGTGCAGTTGCATCATCATAGCTCAGGGCAGCCTCGAACTTGTGGGCTCAAGTGATCCTCCTGCCTCAGCCTCCCCAGTAGCTGGAACTACAGGTGTCTGCCACAACACCCAGATAATTTTTCCTATTTTTTGAAGAGATAGGGTCTCAGTCTTGATCTCAATTTAAGCATTCCTACTGTCTTGACCTCCCAGAGTGCTAGGATTACAGGTGTGTGCCACGTACCTGCCTTGAATATGCTCTTGCACCAAAGTTTGTATGTTCACTAGTCTTTTACTTTTTTTTCTTTTTGGCGACAGAGTCTCTCACTATGTCACCCTGGGTAGAGTGCTGTGGCATCACAGTTCACAGCAACCTCAAACTCTTGGGCTTAAGCGATTCTCTTGCCTCTGCATCCCAAGTAGCTGGGATTACAGGCGCCTGCCACAACACCCAGGTATTTTTTTGTTGCAGTTGTTTAGCTGGCCCCGGGGCTGAGTTAGAACCTGCCACCCTCGGTCCATGTGGCTGGCACCATAACTACTGTGCTATGGGCTCCCAGCCTCTTTTACATTTGTTAAGGTATATTTTATGGCTCAGAATGTGGCTTGTCTTTATGGATATTCCATGTGATGTTAAGAAGAATGTGTACTTTGCTTTTAGGGAAGTATTTTATACATTCTACTGAGTGATGCTGTTCAGTTAAACTATGTCATTAATGATTTCCTGCCCACTTGTTCTGCCAATTTCTGATAAGAGGTTTGTTGGTGTTTCCCACTATAATCGTGGATTTATCTATTTTTCCTTGCAATTCTGTGGGTTTTTGCCTCATGTATTTTGACAGTTATAGGTGCATACATATTAAAAGAGTTGGCTTAAAGTATTTGTCTAATTACATCTAATGTCTGGGGCTTGCAGAGAGAGTTTATCTCAAGTAATGTTTTCTTCCATTGATGAGCAATATTTTTCTATTTCTCTATATTTTTTGTAATTATTTTCATTTTTGATACATGGACATGTGAATGAATATTATTAGAGGATAATTCTGGAAACTAGTTTCTCCCTTCTCTAGTGTTTGTTTCTTGAAGGCTGAAGTTTAGTGATTTTTCCAAAATATTTCTGCAGAGACTGCGTTACTTACTGTGTCTAATTGATGCTGTTGTTCATGGTATTGCTTCATTTCCTTTTTGGAGTATTCATTGTTACTCTATATAAATGAAACTGATTTTTTTAAGAGATAGTGTCTATCTCTGTTGCACTTGCTGGAGTGTAGTTGCTATTCAGCCTTGAACTCCTGGTCTCAAGCTATCCTCTTGCCTCAGGATTTCTAATAGTGTTGAAGAAAATGGTTAAAGCAGGTATCCTGTTTTGTTCCTGATCCTACCAGAAAAGCTTTTTGTATTTAATCATACATTATATTTGTTTCTGTGAGTTTTGTGCATGTGGCCTATATCATTTTGAGGTACTTTCCTTCTAGTCCTAGTTCTGTTTTTATTATGAATGGGTCTTGTATTTTGTGAAATGTTTTTTCTATATCAGTTGAGATGGTTGTGTTGTTTCAGTCATTTTGACAATGTGGTATATTACACTGATGTTCATATGTTGAACCAGCCTTGCATTTTGGGGATAAATTTCACTTGGTCATGGTATATAATCTTTTTAATATGCTGCTGAATATGATTTGCTAGTATTTGAGGTTTTGGGCATCAATATTCATAAAGGACATTTGTCTGCAGTTTTCTGTTTTGTAGTATGTTTGTCTTTAGTGTCAAGTAGTTTTTGTCTCCTAGAATGTAGTTTGGAAGTGTTCCCTCCACTTCAATTTTTGTTAGAATTTGAGGAAGATTGGCATTCATTCTTCCTTGAGGCAAGTTTGGTAGAATTCAGCAGTGAAACTGTTTGGTCCTGGGTTTTTATTTATTGGAGGGTCTTTTATTATTACACTTATCTCCTAGAACTGTAGATCTATTCAAGTTTTTAGTTTCTTCATTACTTGGTCTTGGTACATTGTGTTTCTAAACATTTGTCTACTTTGTTATCTAGTTTGTGGAGGTACCATTTAACTTCTTAGAATAGATCTAAGGCATAGAGTTCTTTCAGTTGTGTCCTGCTGTTATTATGGTATAGAGCAGGGGTCCTCAAACTACGGCCCGCGGGCCACATGTGTTGGTGTGAATTGTATTTGTTCCCACTTTGTTTTTTACTTCAAAATAAGATAGGTGCAGTGTGCATAGGAATTTGTTCGTAGTTTGTTTTTTTAAACTATAGTCTGGCCCTCCAATGGTCTGAGGGACAGTGAATTGGCCCCCTGTTTAAAAAGTTTGAGGACGCCTGGTATAGAGTCTGCTACTGATGAAGTGATAGAGTGGGGCTAGGGGAAGCATTCCATTGACCTATGATTTGACCTCATTTTTAGTAATTTTGTGTCCCTGATCTGTGACTTTTGTAAGTACTTCTCATCCTCACCCCTCCTTGGTTGAGGCAGAAAGGTTAAATGGGATATATCTTTTATACTAGGATGTTTGACTCTGATAAAATCTGTTAGGCTTTCCATAATTTCTTTTGAAGGTAAGACTTGTTAAGAAGAACAGAATTGTCTGGACATATTTGAAAATACCTACTTTCTCTGCTGGACAATGAAAAAAATTTTTTTTTTTTTTTATTGGTAATCTTCACTGTGAAAACCTAGCAGTGTTTCTGGGGCAAAAGTCACAAATTAACTTCTAAAACTGGGCACCCACGAGATTTTAACTCTGAAATTTCAGCAATTTGTTGATTTCAGTTTAGGTTTTTCTCTACCTATACTTCTGCCCTCAGAGGTTTCTTATGATTTATTATGATTCTCTTGATGCTCTATTCTCTCTCCACTTTGGGACAGTGGTTTGCCCTGTGGACTCAGTTCTGTAATGAGTTTTAAAATAGTTTGCTTGGCTCGGTGCCCATAGCGCAGTGGTTATGGCACCTTCCACATGCACCGAGGCTGGCAGGTTTGAACCCAGCCCAGGCCAACTAAACAACAACGACAACTGCAACAAGAACACCAAAAAAAAAGGCTGGGCGTTGTGGCCGGCACCTGTAGTCCCAGCTGCTTGGGAAGCTGAGGCAACAGAATCGCTTAAGCCCAAGAGTTTGAGGTTGCTATGAGCCATGACGCCATGGCACTCTACCAAGGATGACATAGAGAAACTTTGTCTCAAAAATAAATAAAATAAAACTGTTTGCTTTGTGTGGGTGATGTGTGTGGTTGTGAATATTGCCTTTTATATCCTTATCTGCATGTCTGGAAACCAGATGTATCTATGCCCATTGTTTTTGATGATTGCTGACATCATTTAAATCTAAAATCTTCCTCTATTCATTTTTGTGGCCCGCCATTTGGATAAGGTGAAAAGAAACTTCGGTGGTCCCTCCTTTGCCACTAGCAACAGACTGTAACTAAGCAAACCTGTGCTTGTGGGAGTGAATTCTCACCTTAATTTCTCTCCTGACCTCAATAAAACATCCAGGCTCCTTTTCTTGCTCTCCTAAGCCATGTCAGACCCCTTTGAGAGACCACCTTGACTCTCCCGACAAACCTGTTATTTACGTAATCATTTCCTACCCTCTAACCAAGTCTGTGCAGATGACCATAGCAGTTGGCACCGTGAGCAGGATTTCCAGACATTGACCACCACCCTGTGAGTCTGTCTTCTCTTGCTGACTTGCAAACCCAATCTGTTGCTCTGTCTGGCATGTACTTTGACCTGATGCTTGTTTTTTCCTGCCTAATCTGTGAATTAAAACTCAAATTGCCATTTTATGGAAAATGCTGCTGTGTGAGGTATGGCCACCCAATTTGCTTATCCATTCCACTTGTAGGATTTAGGCCTTTTTGATTTTCTTTTTTTTTTTAGGGAAAATGCTGCTCTAATCATACTTTAAGTTTATTAAGTGCCTATGCAAAATAAATTCTCTACATATTAGAGAAAACTTGCTGGATTGTAGATTCTGAGCAACTTACAGGTTGCTCAGAAATCCTCCGTGGAGTGTGTGGCTTCCCCCTCCCCATATACGTGTGTTTAGTTATTCCCATGGTCGGCAACATTGGACTTCCCTCACAGTAATTTTTGCCTATCTAGTTTGTATGAAATAGGATTACCTTGTGATTTAATATTGGGTTTTACTAATTAACCATGAGGTTCACCAGTTCTCATATATGGTCTTTCAGCTGTTAAGTGGCTGTACCCATTTGAATTCCCACAAAACTAAAACAGCTCTTTGCTCTGCTTCAGACGCCTTTAGTGTCGGTAGCGTTTTGGAGTTTAGCCATTCCAATAGGTATGTAGTTTACCTAATCTATTTGGTATCGATTTACCAAAGTTGTAGAAATAATGAGTCAATATTTTCGGGAGAACAAGATGAGAACTTGCTTAACATACCACAAAGACTTTATAGAAATTCAGACAGTATAGCATTAGCAGGTAAATTTAAAAACAGACCATCAGGAAAGAAAACTGTCTTCAATGGGCCTATGTATCTGGAAATGCCTGATTAAGCAGGCATGGCACAGCAGTGGCAGAAATGAGGTACTCATTATTATGTGGGCAGTGACAAATTATCTAAATGAGAAAAATGCACTGTATTCCCATCTATGCCAAGGAAATAATTTTTAATAAATATAAATGGGAACGAAAAAACTAGAACACATTCAGAAGGCCTAGGTAAATGTTTTTAATACATAAAGTTACACAACATAGCTTTATTAGCCTTCTTAGGAAGTATCTCAACAACATGCCTTTGCACATAATCATTACAGGCAACGTAATAACTGTATGCAACTTGCTTTATTATATTGATGATATGCTCCTGCAAGGAAACTCAAATACCCATCATAGAAGCTTCATTTGAGTGGAACCACTGTATCCTAGAATATTAAAGGCCCTACTATTTAGGTAAAACTTCCAGGCTTTATCTCATTGGTCAGCCTAGGCGTGATCCATGTCTTATCTTACTGATATCAACTACATTAATTAAAGCAAGCCTAATATTTATTAGTCCTATTTGGATTTCTGAGGCAGAACATATATCATGTATACATTTTACTTACCCTTTGTCCAAGCTCCTGAGCCTCCACTTTCCTCAATAGCTGATGTACAACTGGTGAAGGGGACTGAAGTCTTCGGTCATGAAGGTGGGGCTGCTGCTGGACTGACAGGGGAAGGCCCGGGGGCAGATGAGACCTCAGTGGAAGTACTGGCGACCAAGGAAACCACAGTGGAAGGAAGACAAGGATGCTGAGACACACATTTGTTGCCCTCAATGAGCTCACATGGAAAAGCAAAGTGACAAAAGGTGGCCTTATGAGGGGTGCATTTCTGGAAGTGATTATACAATGTAAGGGGCAGGAACATAATAACTCCAGCCATAATAACTCAGAGATCCTGACTCAACTCTTTAGCTCCCATTTTTGTGTTTCTTATAGAAATGGTCTTTTTCTAACTTATGAAATCCTTTCTCTTTCTGGGTGAGCTGAAGCCTCTGGGGATTGGTTTGAGGGCCAGGACACAGCCCTCTGCCGTGGGATGGAGGTGACAGCAGTGCACTCTGTGAAGTCACAAAGATGCAAACCTATGACGATGTGATACTGAAGTTTCCTGTTCTCCCAAACCCTAATACCTTACTGTGTAATGTGTCTGCTGGTTCAAAACAGTCCATTATATTAGACTTTTCCTCAGCCTTCTTTTGCATTCTAGTAAAAAAATAGTATTTGTTAGCTTTTACTTGGAAAGATCACAATACACTGGGACTGTAATGCCCCAAGAGTTTACTGAAACCACCTTTGATTTTTCTGAGGTATTGTATCAGACTTAATCACAGAATTTCCTTCAAATTCTACCTTCATTCAGTATGCAGATGAACAGTTGCCATGTTCCCCCACTGAAGAGTACTCTGAAACTCATATGTGAAAGTTACAAGACTTTCAGGGAAAAAGTTTTCAAGAGAAACAGTATACTAAACTTAATTTGACCACTACTGCTGAAGGAATTTCCCTCTCATCTAAGAGAATACTATTTCAAGTTTTTTCCAGCCTACCAACAAGGACAATTAAGAGGTTTTCCTGGGCTAGCAGGATTTAAACTGACTGGTCTGTAGTGAATTTCCTTATTACTCTGTTCTGCCTTCCCACTGGGGTTAGATCTTGCTAGTTGGCCTGGCTCAATTCCACCTTTCCCTGAAGGTCCTAATAAAACTTCCCATAATTAAAAACCAAAATGGTCAACAACTAAAATTAGAATTAGTAGATGAAGCTAAACTACCTGCCACTGAGCAAAGATTCCAGTGGGATTCCTGTGGGGTCACTCTTAATGGTAGTGGAGTATTCTAATAGTATCAAATTTAAAACCAATCCACAAATTGGGGGAAATCTTGGCTTCTGTGGCCAAGAAGACCTCCTGGGAGTTAGACAGGTAGAAGCCACCCCCCAAAAGGGTGGATAATATAACATGTTCAATAACAGTACTTAATGGGACATCACACAGCTTTAGATCTCTTCTTTGCCTGTGCTGGGGGTTTGTGAATGGTACACAAATGAAACTGAATGTACTTCGCTTCTTCCTTATTTAGCTAGTACAGAAAGCTGAATTTAAAATGTGCCTGACACCCCAAGTATACCAAAGAAATTTATCAAGGAAAAGGAACACATGATGTGTTTACAGAAGCAACTAACAGCTGGCTTGGGGGCATCCTAAAGGGTGGAAAAGCTTGGCTTTTCCAAGGTTTTCTAATCTTACATTCTGGTTACTATGAGTCATGTTACCAGGCTAATGACATAAATGGGTACCTCTTAAATTGCACCATTCTACAGTGAAACATGGTCCTTAAATTGCTAATCATGCCCAGAACAAAGACTGTGACCTGGCTAGGCGCCTGTAGCTCAGCGTCTAGGGCACCAGGCATATACACCGGTGCTGGCGGTTTTGAACTTGGCCTGGGCCTAACCCAGGGTGACAGAGTTGAATTGATTTTCAGATGGAATTCAACATTGCTTTCCTAGGTGAAATAGGAATTGGTCACGAAGTATAGGTTCACATTTGAATTACTCGTTTTGTTGCAGTTTTTTAATTATATTCAAGAATCATATTATATATCAGGAGATAGTTGTGTGTGGTATTATAGTATATAATTTAGTATAATATATAGCATGTGGGGTGAATAAATACATATATACAGTCACAACATTTTAGCCAATAATACATACAACAGTGGTCCCATAAAATTATAATAGTGCTAAAAATTTCCTATTGCCTAGTGACATCATAGCCATTTTAATGTCATATCACAACGTGTCACATTTGTGGTGACTGATGTAAACAAACCTACTGTACTAGCAGCTGTGTAAAAATGTAGTACAATCAATTATGCATTGTACATAATACTTGATAAGAAATGCCTATGTTACTGGTTTCAGTATTTACAACATTTTTTTTTTTTTTTTTAGAGACAAAGTCTCACTTTGTCACCCTCGATAGAGTACTGTGGTGTCACTGCTCACAGGAACCTCCAGCTCTTGGGCTTAGGCAATTCTGTTGCCTCAGCCTCCCGAGTAGCTGGGACCACAGGCATCTGTCACAGTGCTTGGCTATTTTTGTGGCAGTTGCCGCTGTTGTTTTAGCTGGCCAGGGCCTGGTTCGAACCCTTGGTATATGGGGCCGGTGCCCTACTCACTGAGGCACAGGTGCTGCCCATTACACTTTTTATGGTTATTTTTAACCATAAAAAATAGGAGCATCATCCTATTAACTGTAACAGTGCGGCCAGAATAAACTAAGCCTCAGCATTGTTAACAATCAGACCAAAAAGGAAAAGCTGTCCCCAGGGAAGCTGATTAACTAGGATCACTAGAAGCCCCTGAATACAACAGGCACCCGCCTCCTCCAGGCAGTCAGTACATCTTAATTAACTGCTGTGAATCCCTTCTGTCCAGTGTCACATGTCATGTGTTCAGCAATACCCATAGGCTGAGGGTGCTAATCACTCCTTCACCAACAGGACGAATCGGAGGCTTCTGAACAAGCAGCAAAACAGGATGTCCCCCATGATTGCAGACATCTATACAGCTTTCCCTAACTGCTCTTGGCTAACTGGTTCCACCATACACAAGGCCACCGGGGATGGGATTATTAATTTCAGGGTGGGGGTAGGGGCTGTACTTTCTGGTGCTGGGTCTTCTCTTCCCACCCTCACACACTTTCATTCCCAGACAGGGAAGTTTTACAGACTCTGCCCCAGCAGGGCTTGTCATCAGATTCAGCCTGTGTTTGGCAGGCAGTCTCTGAGGCATCCACCTGGAAAGAGCAGCCTTGCTGGTCTCCTGTGCTGTCACATGCATTCTCTTCACCCCCAGGGGTATTGAGGTACACATCTATGGTGCCATGGCCCAGGGATTTATGTGAAAAGGCGGAAAGAGCATTTAAAACCAGACCACCTACAACATTGGAGGTGGTAACTCTTCTCACAATACAAAACCCCTAGCAGGTGTGCCTGAGTTTCTTTAGCACTATTGCTTATCAACATGTGAAGGTGAACAAAGTGATCTTACAGCATGTGGCTTCTGAAGTCAGCAAGATTGAGTGACACTCCTCAGAGGCTGGGGTGGGTCCCCTCCAATGTAGGCTGCTGGGCTCCCAACTCTCCCATGTAACCACACGGGTGGTCCACGCTATGGATGATCACTCACCTCAGACTTCTCCCTTGGTTTCTGGACTGATATTCAATGTTATGGTCTTCACATTTTTCTCCTAAAATGCAGACACAGAAAACTGAAACCTGAAATTTTATGTGACTGGAAATATTCTGCATTTTTACAGAGAGAACCACCAGTCACTAGGGACATGCTCAGATCCACAAACTTAGTAGCAGCTGGCTCAGTAGGACCCTTAAGTATCTCTGCTGCCTCTGCTGCTGAGTATGCCTGTCTCAATAAGTATCCCGATCTTCAGTGTTATAGGGGAAAATTCCCATGACATCCCTGTGCCTGAGAGACTAGCCTGAGCAAAAAACGAGACACTGTCTCTACTAAAAATAGAAAAAGTGAGGCAAAAGGATCACTTAAGCCCACGAGTTGCAGGTTGCTGTGAACTGTGACGCCATAGCACTCTACTCAGGGAAACAGCTTGAGACTCTGTCTCAAAAAAAAAAAAAAAAAAGGGCAGCACCTGGGGCTTAGTGAGTAGGGTGCTGGCCCCCTAGACTGAGAGTGGCAGGTTCAAACCTGGCCTGGCCAAACTGCAACAAAAAAATAGTCAAGCATTGCGGTGGGTGCCTGTAGTCCCAGCTACTCAGGAGGCTGAGGTAGAAGAATGGCCTGAGCCCAGGAGTTGGAGGTTGCTGTAAGCTGTGTGATGCCACGGCACTCCACCAAGGGCAATAAACTGAGACTATCTCTACAAAAAAAAAAAAAGAAGAAAAGAAAAAAAGTAGAACAAGTGAAGACTTTACCACCCTATTTACATTTACAGGGTTTTTCTCCAGTGTGAGTCCTTTTATGGATATGAAAAGATCTGAGACAACTGAATGCTTTCCCACATTCCTTACATTTTATAAGATTCAACTCCAGTGTGTACTGACGTGTGTTTGAAAGCTTGCAAGAGAAAGAAAGGCTTTCGCACATTCTTCACATTTATAGGGTTTCTCTCCAGTGTGAATACTCATGTGTCCATTTAAAGTAGTTTGATAAAAGAAGGCTTTCCCACATTCCTTACATTTATAGGGTTTCTCTCCAGTGTGAGTTCTTTCATGTACTCGAAAGGAACCAAGCCAACTGAAAGCTTTACCACATTGTTTACAGTGATACAGTTTCTCTCTTGTGTGAGTTCTTTCATGTATCCGAAATGAACTGGGACAATTGAAGGCTTTCCCACATTCCTTACATTTATAAGGTCCATCTCCAGTATGCATTATCATGTGTCTCTGAAAACTTGCGAGGTAAATGAAGGCTTTCCCACATTCCTTACATTCATAAGATTTCTCTCCAGTATGAGTCTTTTCATGTAGATGCAAACCTGTAGGAGTACTGAAGGTTTTTCCACATTTTTTACATATGTAGGGTTTTTCTCCAGTGTGAGTTCTTTCATATCTAAGAACAGACTGGCAATAACTGAAGGGTTTCCTGCATTCTTTACATTTATAGAATTTCTCTTCACTGTGATTTCTTTCATGTTTTTGAAAAGACTGGAGATAAATGAAGGCTTTTCCACATTCCTTACATTTATATGGCTTCTCATATGGTTTGTGTCCAGTGTGAGATCTGATGTGCCTATTAAAGGATGAATGACACATGAAGACATTTCCATACACCCTGTATTCACATGGTTTTAATACAGGAAGATTAAGATTTGGAACTGGCTGAAGCTTTCTCCATATCAACTACCTGATCTACTTTAAAAGAGTCTGTCTTAAGAAATGAGAAGCACGATATCAAGGATTTCTTTAGTAATGATTTTATATTTATTAATTGGTAAGAGAATTACATTTTTACCATTTTCAGGAGAAGATAAAGTTTCTTTCCTACTTAAATTGTTTGAAAATGAACAGATTGTCTGAACCATAGGTAATAATATCATAGTGATATTCATAAGTGGGGTTTCTTAATACTATTATTAAGTGAACTATTTTCTAAACACTGAATATGTCACATTTAAGAAAACATTTTAGGTAAAAATTTCGGAAGAAAAATAAATTTGAGGGTGGGCTTATTTTTTTGTTTGTTTTTAAAATTTCATTACATACTAAGTTTCTTTCATGGGACTCTTGTTAGTACCACTCACCTCAGACTTCTCCCTTGGTTTTTGGACTGATATTCAATGTTATGGTCTTCACATTCTTCTCCTAAAATGCAGACCCAGAAAAATCATTGCATATTGTTACAAATTATAGAAAAATTACTAGATTTGAGATCTAATAAACCATCTCCATGCCTGGTTTATTTACTGAAGTATTCTGTTCCAGCATGCCAAATCTTGGAATATCATCAATGGGCAACTTGTTCACTAATAAGCTAAGGAAAATCATATCATTACTTACAGAGTCCAGGTTCCTACACGTTTCCAGCATCACATCTCTGTAGAGATTTTTCTGCCAAAGATCCAGCAAAGCCCATTCCTCCTGGTTGAAGTTCACAGCCACATCCTCAAAGGCCACTGAGTCCTAAAACATCCCACATATGTGTACAGAAGAATGGGTAAGACTGACACAGCTGGGAAGCTATACTCAATTCATAAGATATTCACATATGAGTCTGTGGTTCCAAAACATTTTTTGTGTAACTTAAGTCATCAGAACTCTTATTGTCTATATGCAGACATTTACTCATAAATTTAACAGCATCAGGAAGACATGGAAATTACTTCCACATTTTTACTATGATCACTTCACACCTTACTGACAAGGTACAGAGCACCTTAGAGAAATGACATAAAATGTATACTGATGGACTAGTAAGGTATTTCAATTCCTTGTGAGAAAAACTCTTTTGTATCTTTCCATATTACCCCTCATATCACTCAACACTCTCTAAGCACAGGGTCTACAGGCATGTACCACCATGATAAGGAAAATAGATTCTGACACAATAACAGACCAAAGTTTTCTATATAAGAAAACAGTGGGCAACGCCTGTGGCTCACTGGGTAGGGCGCTGGCCCCATATACTGAGGGTGGCGGGTTTGAACCCAGTCCTGGCCAAACTGCAATAAAACAATAGCTGGGCATTGTGGCAGCCACCTGTAGTCCCAGTTACTCAGGAGGCTGAGGCAAAAGAATTGCTTAAGCCTAGGTTGCTCTGAGCTGTGACGCCACAGCACTCTACCAAGGGCAGTAAAAGTGAGACTCTGTCTCTAAAAAAAAAAAGAAAGAAAATAGTAAGCCGTAAAAAAAGAGACCAACAGTTTCAAATATGTTAAAATTAAGAGAGTTAAAAAAATTGGGAGAAAAATATCTACAATATATAAAATATGAAAAGATTAAGGTACAGAGTAAAAGTAAAAGAATACATAATTTTAAATTGAGAAAATGACCATAACATATTTAGCAGAAGATAAAGACCATATATGAAGAAGGTCCATCTCCTTGGTAATGAAAAAATAGCCAAACAAAAGGTCAAGTACATGACATGTCACATTGATTAGAAGGACAAGAACAAGTGAATTCAATACTCCCAAGTGTTGATGAACACAGCAAACAGTTACTCACAAATGGAGGAGGGGTCAGCTGATATACTCCATGGCTACTTCCTGTAAATTTGAACCTGCAGCTCAGCAATGCTTCTTTAATGTCCAGGGAATTTATTGTGCATCTGCACTTGATATAAATGATAGCTGCAGTATTTTTTTCAAACAGCAAAACATAAACTTGAAAAAATTCAGATACCATAAGCACTGGAACCACTAAGTGAATTGGGAGGCCTATGGCCTCAGACACCAGCATGTGTGAAATATACTGTACAAGGAAACTGCCAAAATACATTATGTATTTAATACATAATGAAAGTTCAGAGGAGTAAAAACTAAAAGAACTAAAAGAAAACTAAAAGAACACTGCATAGTGAAGAGTCAGTTATGAAAGTATTAAGACAGTGGTCAGGTATAAAGCAGGAAGGAGACCCTAACAACTGCTCACGACCAAGTTATGAATGTTGGTGACAATTCCAAGGATGTTCATATTGTTATTAAAACTTACTGCAAACATTTTATTCATCCTTTTCTGAATATATTTAATTATAAGACTTTGAGAATTACTTAAGTTTGGAAAAGAACATATAATAACTTGTATATGTTTATTTGCCCTGTAACAATGGCAATCTGAAGTTTAATTAGTTTGACAGCAAAAATTGTTAAGAAGCCCAGTGTCCATTCAGAAAGAACTGGTTAAGCTCACAATCATAAGCATTTTTTAAAAACAAAGAGTGGCATGCATTAATATGAAAAAGCTGAAGGATTTATCACTACAACAATTAAGCAGAGTGTATGCAATAACTCTTACAGTCACCAGCAGAAGCAGGAAGACTCCCAGCCAAAGCTTGGTTCAGATGTTAAGAACAATACTTCACAATAGCAACAGAGAATGAAGAAGTTATTACTTCTATACCTAAGGAAAGAGCAGGGCAGGCCTGTAAAGTGTGAAACGACTTGAGAGAGCAGGGGAAGCAGCCTTCCTGGTTCTTTATTGAGATTAAGGGGTTGGCTAGGGTGACAGATCAAGCACAAGGGCTTATGAGGACTGAATCTCTTGTCATCAACAGAGGGGGAGGACTCAGACTTTCTCATCTTCTCGTAAAGATGTGGGGCACAAGAAGAAGAAGGAAAAATAATGATTGAAAGATGTCAGCAAACTTTAAAAAATGGAGTGAGACCTTTCTGATTTCTGGTCTGCCATTTAAAGAGCTTGGAAACTGTCATTCCCATACTCACAAAATAGTCAAAGAACTCTTAAAGCTCAAAAAAGGGAAGACAAACAACCCAATTAAAAATGGGGAAAAGGAGCTCGGTGCCTGTGGCTCAACGGGCTAAGGCGCCAGCCACATACACCTGAGCTGGCGGGTTCGAATCCAGCCCGAGCCCGCCAAACGACGGCTGCAACCAAAAAATAGCTGGGCGTTGTGGCGAGCACCTGTGGTCCCAGCTACTTGGGAGGTGGAGGCAGGAGACTCGCTTGAGCCCAGGAATTGAAGGTTGCTGTGAGCTGTGATGCCACAGCACTCTATCCAGGGTGGCTCGAGGCTCTGTCTCAAAAAAAAAAAAAAAAAAGGGGAAAAGCACTTGGCACTCGTAGCTCAGTGGTTACAGTGCTGGCCACGTACACCAAGGCTGGCAGGTTCGAACCTGGCCTGGGCCAGCTAAAACAACAATGACAACTGCAACAAAAAATAGCCGGGCATTGTGGCGGATGCCTGTAGTCCCAGCTACTTGGGAGGCTGAGGCAAGAGAATCACTTAAGCCCAAGAGTTTGAGGTTGCTGTGATGCCACAGCACTCTACCAAGAGCAACATAGTGAGACTCTGTCTCAAAAAAAAAAAAAAATGAGGAAAAGATATAACTACACACCTCACCATATACAGATGGCAAACAAGCTCATGAAAAGATGCTCAATGTGGCTCAATGGGCTAATGCGTCAGCCACGTACACCTGAGCTGGCAGGTTCGAATCCAGCCCGGGCCCACCAAACAACAATGACGGCTGCAACCAAAAAATTTGTGGCGGGCGCCTGTAGTTCCAGCTACTTGGGAGGTGGAGGCAGAAGACTCGCTTGAGCCCAGGAACTGGAGGTTGCTGTGAGCTGTGATGCTACAGCACTCTATCCAGGGGGACAGCTTGAGGCTCTAAAAAAAAAAAAAAAGAAAAGGGCTCGGCGCTTGTGGCTCAGTGGGCTAAGGCGCCAGCCACGTACACCTGAGCTGGCAGGTTCGAATCCAGCCCAGGCCCGCCAAACAACGATGGCTGCAACCAAAAAATGGCCAGGCGTTGTGGCGGGCGCCTGCAGTCCCAGCTACTTGGGAGGCGGAGGCAGGAGACTCGCTTGAGTCCAGAAATTGGAGGTTGCTGTGAGCTGTGATGCCATAGCACTCTATCCAGGGTGACAGCTTGAGGCTCTGTCTCACAAAAAAAAAAAAAAAAAAAAAAAAGAAAAGATGCTCAATGTTGTCTACCACTAAGGAATATTGCAAATGAAACACAAGAATATAATCATACATTTATTAGAAGGGCTAACATCCAAAACACTAATACCAAAACAAAAAACACTAAGAATACAAATAACAAAGATGCAGAAGAGCAAGAGGAATTCTCATCTCACTCCCTGATGGTAGGAATGGAAGGTGCTTTCCTTTGGAAGATAGGCAGTTTCTTAGAAAATTAACTACACTCTAAGATTAGCCCACATCACGAAATCCCAAAACCAGAGACGTTGGCATGGATGTGGAGAAAAGAGAACACTTCTACACTGCTGGTGGGTATGCAAACTAATACGTTCCTTTTGGAAGGATGTTTGGAGAACACTTAGGGATCTAAAAATAGACCTGCCATTCAATCCTACAATTCCTCTACTAGGTATATATCCAGAAGACCAAAAATCACATTATAACAAAGATATTTGTACCAGAATGTTTATTGCACCCCAATTCATAATTGCTAAGTCATGGAAGAAGCCCAAGTGCCCATGAACCCACAAATGGAT
>CAUYRH010090983.1:0-64149 GCA_963574655.1 Perodicticus potto
TTTATTTATTTATTTTTGAGACAGAGCCTTAAGCTGTCACCCTGGATAGAGTGTTGTGGCATCACAGCTCACAGCAACCTCCAATTCCTGGGCTCAAGCGAGTCTCCTGCCTCCGCCTCCCAAGTAGCTGGGACTACAGGCACCCAACACAACGCCTGGCCATTTTTTTTGGTTGCAGCCGTCATTGTTGTTTGGCGGGCCTGGGCTGAACTTGAACCCACCAGCTCAGGTGTACCTGGCTGGCACCTTAGCCCGTTGAGCCACAGGCACCGAGCCATCTTTTATACAGTTTTTAAACTTTACACACTATCATATCTTTGTTGAAATTCTTCGCCCTAGGTTTCTGGGCCATTACTCTTTTTTTCCCCTGATCTTCCTTCTCTTGTGTCTTTACTATTTCTTCTATTCCATCTAAATGTCAGCATACCACAGGGTTCTCCTCTTGGCCTTTCTGTTTACTCTAAAAACTTCCCTGGGATGTTTCATTCTTTTTCAAGTTTCAACCAGTCTACTTGTTGATGATTTAAAACTAGTGTATAACGCCAAACTGGACATTTCTGGCTTTTACTAGAGAAAGTAATGGAGCATTACTTCATATGCATTATGGCAGCTTTGCTAAAACAGACTGACTAGAAATCTCTATCTGATGTCCTCAGTACCTCAAAGACAACCTACCCCAAACTGACATTATCATTTTCTCCAAATTGTCTCTTCTTCCTGTATTTTCTCTTGTACCTTATCCCTATCTACACAAATATCGAACTTACTCTTTTCTTTCTCCTATCTTTACAATTAATCATTTTGACTCTATTGAATATCTTTCGAATACATATCTCCATATCAGCTACCAACATCATTATTGTACTTCGCCTAAATTACTGCTGTACAGTTTAGGTAGGAGATTTGGAAATCTGGCTCTTCCTTATATAGCTAACCCTTCCCTTTTCAGCACCAGTCAGCAGATCTACCATTTTCTGATGCCTCCAATTCTTGAGATTTAAATTTATTTATTTATTCATTTTGAGACAGAGTCTCTGTCACCCAGGATAGAGAGCTATGGTGTCATAGTTCATTGTAACCTCAATCTTCTAGGTTCAAGTGATCCTCCTCCCTCAGCCTCCTAGCTAGGACTACAGGCATGCGCCACCATGCCAGGCTAATTTTTTTATTTTTAATAGAGATGGGGTCTCACTCTTGTTCAGGCTGGTCCACCCTGAGCTCCAGCAATCCACCTGCCATGGCCTTTCAAAGTCCTAGGATTATAGGTGTAAGTCACCATGCCTGGCCTTAATTTTTTTTTTTTTTAAATAGAGATGGGGTCTCATTCTGTCTCCCAGGTTGGAGTGTAGTGGTTCTCACTGTAATCTTCAGGACTCCTAGGCTCAAACAGTCCTTCTGCAATAGCCCTTCAAAAGCTGGGACTATCGGTATGTGTCACCACACCCTGCTGATTTTTTTAAAGTATTTCCTACAGATGGGGTTTCTCCTACGTTGCCAAGGCTAGTCTCAAACTCCCAGCTTCAAGTGATCCTAATGCCTGGGCCCAAAGTGCTGAGATTACAGACACAAATCACTGCACCCAGTCCCTCCTGTGGTTCTATGTCATGAACTGTTTTGCCTCCTGTTGACTCCTCTACTACCTACCTACACCTGCAGTTTTTTCTATCTGCTAAACAAAAAGCTTTCTCAAAATTTAATTATCTTTTTGTCCTTGTGCATTTATAATTCTTATTTCTGTTGTTAGGATAAGAAACATATGTTACTGTTATATTTTTCAAAATAGACTGTCTTTCGAAATAGACTCTGCATACTTATATCTCTTTGCCTTTACTAATGCCGTTCTTCTACCTCCCTGGAGTACCTGCTCCTGTCTTCCCTGCCTGGCAATATCCTCTGTCCCCTTCAAGGCTACTGCAAATGTCACTTCCTCTGCGGCATTTGGCAATCATCCTCTAATTATGGCAGAGTTAAGAGCTCCTTTGATACCACTTTGGACATTTTTCCATCATCTCACTTGTTATAGTGTATCAGTTAATTGACTATTTGTTAGTTCTAGGGAGCAGAAATCAAGACAATATCAATGCTATACGCCTGATAAGAAATAATAGCTTAAAATTTGGGGAACCAATGAAACAGGGAAGTCTTAAAACTAATAAATGACAACTTTTTTCAAAAATATTACTGATAATATATATGATAACAGAACACAAAAATATGTGCTAAGTAAATGTATATGTGGATGAGCCTCTAGCTGCCTCCTACATGCCTATTTAACACATCCTGTTGGACATCTAAGAGGCAGCTTCACCATAACACATCCAAAACAGAGCTTTTCATCTTTCTCTCTGAGAGTACATGTAGTAAGAATGAGATGGAGTCAGTCAAGCTACGGCTGACATGACACAGCTGGTCTGATCAGTTTAGGTCCTGTGTGACCTTCACCTCATGTTCTCCATCCTTGTTGTTTTGTAAATTCAGCTTTAACCTAAAAGTGTGTATCTTGAATAGTTTAGGGCAATTGACTTAGGAGATTAACTTTTGAATTAGAAATGTTGTTTTGGGTCATAGGTTATACTGATTATTGTTTTTTTGTTGTTGTTGTTTTTTTGAGACAGCCTCAAGCTGTCACCCTGGATAGAGTGCCGTGGCTTCACAGCTCACAGCAACCTCCAATTCCTAGGCTCAAGCGAGTCTCCTGCCTCCGCCTCCCAGTAGCTGGGATTACAGGCACCCACCACAGTGCCCGGCCATTTTTTTATTTTGGTTGCAGCCACCATTGTTGTTAGGTGGGCCCAGGCTGGATTCGAATCCGCCAGCTCAGGTGTATGTGGCTGGCGCCTTAGCCCGTTGAGCCACAGGCGCCAAGCCTATACTGATTATTGTTGTTTAAGATAAGGGTTGTCATGATTTTTGCTTTTAACTTTTATGTATAAAACTGTGGTTTTGGAAATAGAAAGGCAGAACAGTCTTGGAGAGGCTACTCTCAGTTTTTTCCAGAATTTCTAGCCTCTGGTAAAAAAGATTGGTGGACCTATCTCTGTCTCTGCATATTGGCTGACAGTTACAGGCAGCCAGACTCTGTTCATCGGGTAACACCTCTAAAACCTCTTTCCCCAGTGTTCCAAGGCTCAGTGAATGGCAGTTTCATTCTTCTAGCTGCCCAGACCTAGATCTGTGCAATCATCCTTGACTTCTCCTTCTCTCTCTCAAGCCTCACATCCAAATAGCAAGCAAATTCTGTCAGCAAAACCTTCCAAACATGCTGAGATCTAACCATCTTTCACCACCTCCAGGGCAATCATGTTAATCAATGCGAGTACTGAAATTTCTCATTCTGCTATTGCCTATCCATTTATTCTCCAGATAGCAGCCAAAACAATCTTCTGACTTGAACCTCAGGTACAAAAGTTTGAGTTGATCATACTCTACTGATTTTTCATATGTTAGCTCATATTACTCCCCCTTTCAAAATCCTCCATGGCTCACCATTTTCCTAAAGCACAATTCAAAGCCCTGACCCAAGGCCTGTGAGGACCCACAGGATCTGGCCTGTCCACACTGCCACCTCTCTCTGATTTCAGCTCCTCCTACTCTCCCATCACGTTTACTGCACTCTCACCACAACAACCTCCACATCGTCTTGGCTTGCTTCTTTCTATTTTCCCAGGTCTTTGCTTAACTGCTACTTTAACAGAAAGCTCTTCCATGACCACCCTGACTAAAACACAGCCTCTCTCATATTCTCTATCACCTTACCTGGTTTTCAGTCACACACTTAATGACATTATATATTTGTTTATTATCTTTCTCCTCCAATTAAAATACAAGCTCCATGACACCAGGGATTTTGGTCTGCTTTGTTTTCTACTACATCTACAGTATAACAGTATTTGGAACACAGTAGTTACTCCACAAGAATTTGTAAATATATAACCAGTTTATGGCTATTAAAGTATTACAAAAGTTTATAGTACTAAAATAGTTTAAAATATCACACAATGCTATATAAATTATCCATGTATACATTTATAGTAATAATTCATAATAAAAAGGTAATTTTATTTTTTGCAAATAATATACAACTGTTTCTCTTATCTACTAAATGTCAGAGGTGTGAAAGCTGAGAAACTCTTTTGCTTAGCAGACTATTAGATTTTTACTACTACAAAAAGTTATTACTACTATCTCTCATTTAATCTCTAAAGTCGCCAGTTCCCTAATGTGACTGAGATTAAAAATCACATAAGTTTTTTTAAAAAAATAGGAAAAATTAGATCCCTGGGTCCACTGCAAACCTAACTGAAAAATCACTGTAGTCAGAGCCAGAAATCTGTACATTAAAGAAGTTTTACGAGCAATTCCCCTGTTTCCTGACTAGCATTTAGAAACTACTGCTCTAAGTTAATGAATCTATTTCTAATTAACTTGGAGAACACCTTGCTCCTACACCGTGCTGACTGAACTATCTGCCATTGTACTTTTATCAAAAGCCAAATGGAGAAATATGTTCATGAAGGAACATGTAGTACATTCTAAACCTTCCATCAGTCTGAGCCATCAAAAAACTTGGCTCAGAAAAGATTTGGTTTTAGGTTCGGCCCCTGTGGCTCAAGCGGCTAAGGCGCCAGCCACTTACACCTGAGCTGGTGGGTTCAAATCCAGCCTGGGCCTGCCAAACAACAATGACGGATACAAACAAAAAATGGCCAGGTGTTATGGCGGGCACCTGTAGTCCCAGGTACTTGGGAGGTGGAGGCAGGAGACTTGCTTAAGCCTAGGAATTGGAGGTTGCTGTGAGCTGTGATGTCATAGCACTCTATCCAGTGTGACAGCTTGAGGCTCTGTCTCAAAAAAAAAAAAAGAAAAGAAAAGATTTGGTTTTACCGAATTGTAATGTGTTGTTTTGTATTCACTGTCACTGAAGAACAAATTTTAATTGTCTTTTCAATCATGTTACTTAGTTTGTTGTAGAAATTTTTTTTTTTGAGACAGTCTCACTATGCCACCCTCAGAAGAGTGCTGTGGCGTCACAGCTCAAGGCAACCTCAAACTCTTGGGCTTAAGCAATTCTCTTGCCTCAGCCTCTCAAGTAGCTGGGACTACAGGTGCCTGCCCCAGCACTCGGCTATTTTTCTTTTTTGTTATAGTTGTCATTATTGTTTAGTAGGCCCAGGCCGGGTTCGAACCTGCAAGCCCCAGTGTATGTGGCCTGCGCCCTAACCACTAAGCTATGGGCACCGAGCCTGTAGAAATGTTATTAAAGAAAGTATCTATTGTATCTTTCAACGACTTTATCTACTTTATCTCTCAGTGTCTCAACGTGAATGAAGAGTTAGAAAATTTTTTTCCACCTGAGGAATTGTTTTTATTTTTTTGTTCTTGTTTTTTTGGTGTGTGTGTGTGTGTTTGTTTTTCAGAGACAGGCTCTGTTGCTTATGCTGGAGTGCAGTGGCACAATAGTAAGTCACTGTAGTCAGAACTCCTAGTCACAAGCAATTGTCCTGCCTCAGCCTCCCCAAAAGCTGGAACAACAGGCATGCCACTGCACTAGCTAATTAAGAAAATGTGTATGTCTCACTGTGTTGCCCAGGCTGTCCTTGAACTCCTAGACTCAAATTTCCTGCCTCAGCCTCTCAAAGTATTGAGATTACAGGTGTGGCCTGGCTAGAACGGATTTTCTTTTTCTTATCAAAGAGTAAAAATTATTCAACTGATACTAACTTTTCATTTTCTTTTGGCTACAAGACTATTCAGGGTCAAATTTACAGTTTAGTGGGAAACAGGAAAAATTTATATTTTTAATTATATTAAATATATATATTTTACAATAATTATATTTTAATAATGTAATATTGTTCTTAATACTGATTTTATTGTTATTGCTGTTAATATTTGATATTATCATTGTAATCTGCAAATCTATTGTACAATAAGAAACGAACATTTTCTGCCTAGCTGACTCTACAAATGACAAATAATTAATATATCAATATAACATTTTAAAATTAAAAGTAACATCAAAAATCATTTGCTCTCAGCATCATCAAGATTATTAGCATTCTGGGTGGCGCCTGTGGCTCAAAGGAGTAGGGCGCCAGGCCCATATACCGGAGGTGGTGGGTTCAAACCCGGCCCCGGCCAAAAACTGTAAAAAAAAAAAGAAAAAAGAAAAAATATTATTAGCATTCTATTTTCATAAATTCTAAAAGTATTTTCTCAACTTCAAAAAGTTGTATACAAAAATAGACAGTTAAAAATGCCTTTCCTATAAAATAACATAGTTTATGAACTTTAAAAAATTAATATGCTGAAATTTATTCTGAAAATTTTATAAAACTTTGAGATATACATTTACTATTGAAGAGAATTTGGTGGCATGTTTAAATCTATCAACAATTAGTTCTATAAAAATGTGTACTTGTTAGTCAAAGTTTATGATCCAATAAACAGGTTGCTATTTATGTATTCAATTACTGTAGCAAAGGTAATTATATATTAGGGCATAAAATGTGAGAAACTTATACTTTCAAAGTTACAAAATGTAATGTCACTTACATTCAACATTTTCTGGAAATTTTCTGTGAATATCTTTATAAGTATCTAATGCTTTTTGGTAGTTACCTGTAAGTAAAAAAGAGAAAAACACAAAACACTAGCAAATTATGCAAACTAATAAGATTCAGAAAAACATTCATTTTAATTCACAATACTGGTACACTTTAAGGGATCAGTAGAAAGTTTCATGTTTGCCACAAGTATATATATACCATTCTCAATATAACTTTTTGAAAAAAAAATCAGATACAAATAAATTTGAAAAAAGGGTTAAAGCAGAAGTAAGTGGGTGATGGCAGAAATTCAGTTTCACTGTTTTTTCTTTCTTTCTTTTATTTTAGAGCTGGAGTCTTGCTCTATTGCCCAGGCTGGAGTACAGTGGCTATCAAAGGTGCAATCATAATACGCTACAGCCTCAAACTCCTGGGCAATCCTCCCGCCTCAGCCTCCTAAGTAGCTGAGCCTGTAGATCAGACACTCTGCCTGTCTTATTTTTAAAAATAAATATTTTTAGTGGTGAAAATTAAGATCCATCAATTTCCTACAAAGGATTATTCCAGATGGACAACTGACAAATTTAAAAATAATTTAAGAGATACACTAGTAGTAATTTCAATGTTATCCATTTGGAAAATACAAAACATTGCTTTATTAATGTTTTTTTAAACATTAAAAAGTATAGAGGAAGGAATTTGTTTTGTAACAAAATAATTTAGCCTCACATACTGACAAAGAATAGGAGAAATGAGTTTTGCCTAAAGATCTTTGCTAAAATCTCAGCAAGCAAGTTATTAATCTTCTGGGCCTCACTGTACAAGAGGGACAGATATTCTAATCCTTCAAAGAGTTGTAAGACTTAAACGAAACAGAGATAGGCAGCACCTAGCACCTAGCAGGTTCTCAATGCTAGTGGCTGCTTCTAACTTGTACTTCCATAACTCAAGCAAGTTTGTCAACTATGCCTTTAAACCATTCAGAATAATTCATATTTATGTACACTTTACATATATGACTGATACTGAAATGAACAGACAATTGAGAAGTCACATTGAAATTAAATAAAATACGTATGATATAATCATGTTGTATACCCAATAGGAAATATTGTAAAGTTATAAATCATCCCCAAAATGATTTGAGGACTACACTGAGTATGTATTCAAACAATTCTGATGCCATTCTGAAGGTGCTCATAGAGATAAAGAGAGAAACCTCTCGTAAGACTGAGTGAGAACACACTGTCAACACTTTCAAAATTTGTGCTTCCCTTAAACTAAAGAATTTCATTTCCTGGGTCATTTTTATGTTCTATAAGATGGATTATAAATTTGTTAGCATTTATCTACTAGCTTAATCTCTGATATTATAATCATATCATTCATTGCGGTCAAAACTAATAGACTCTATCCGTTAGGGCATGTGTCATTAGTACAGAATGTAACAAAAGCAACAAAAAACACAAATCAAAGTAACTAGTGATCTTTGGTATAAAAAAATGTAAAGTCCCAGTTGTCCTAGTCGAAAAGTTGCCCTTTCCTTATGGCTTTTCAGGTGAGATGGTTTCATCAATTTGGCTGAGCACATAGGACATTTATAATCAAGTAGAAAATGGAAATACAAATTAAAGTATACAGAAGGTCTAATTTTTTCCTGATTCTTACTTATAAAAATGATTACATGTTAACTTTGAAAAATAAAAAAATTGTTTTTAAGAGAAGTATGGGAATACATTAATTAATACCCACTCTGCAGGTATAAACTTTTCTGATTTTCATGTAATTATGTTTTTCATATAATGTTGCAAATCTGTATAGTTGTCAAAAGCTAGCATTTTAATAAACAGATACATGTAGACAACTGGAACCCATTTACATAATTACCTAAAAGGAAAGAAGCAAAATATCTGAAAAATGAATAAAATTAAAGCATTTACCACTTCTTCTAAAACAACTAGCTACCATCAGCTGCCATTTCACTTGAGTAGGCCTATAAAAGAAATTAGATAAAATTAGAGATGAAACAAAAATAATTTGTTTTATACAGCTGTATATCTATGTTTTTTAAATAATTGTTTGACTTTCTTTTAGATCATTTTTATTGAAAATAGCAGATATTAATACATAATTTCCTTCATTATTACCTGTTATATTTATATTAAGACATTTAAATTTAAGAGTATTTCAAACTTCATCTAGTTCATGCATTTATTTAGATAATCTTATGAGAACCACTTTAACCAAAGTGGTTTGGTTAAAAACCACTGCATTCTATTTCAAACATGATCATTACTTATGCCATAATCTTTAATCATAATACTTAGGCTTGCAAATTTAGTGCCTAAGCAGCAATTTTTGATCTTGTGTTTGAACAATCAGGCTTCAACAAAAGAAATGGTACAAAATTCTTTTCTTTTCCTTAAAAAGAATTCAGATTCTTTTCTAAAATAAATAAGCATAATCATAACTTCTAAAGACTTCTGTAAAAAATATCTAAGAACAGCAAGACTTGAAGAAAGTCCAGGGAACGATTTAATACTCTTGTCATTTATTTGAATTTCCCTTCCAAGTAGAGCCTGATGGCTTCAAAGACTTCTTCAATTCCTACTCAACTTTATGGAAAATTTACTAGCTTTGGACTCAGATGGGTAGATCCTTCCTTCCTCCTTCTCTCCCTACCTTCCTTTCTTTCCACCAAGCTTTATTGTTAGAAAGTCAGCAATATGGTGAGCAGTGAGAGTAGCCTCTCAATTCTGTTCTGCCTCAGTTACAATTCTAACAGTTTTTATAATTGGATATGAGGAAACAAATTGAGAAAATGTTAACTTTATCTAAAAGAATCATCAAAGAAAACAACATAAAAGGAGCCTTTACTCTGACAATATAACAATATTTAAATAACAGAAAGGTAACCTTTACTCTATATAACAACACTGTCTAAGTGTTACTACCTTCCCCAAAGTCTTTTGAGATAAACATCCTCACAATCAAGGTGAAACCTTAAGTAGATAAACATGAAAGGTATGTGGGAAAAGAATGTGGGCTGAGCAAACAAGGTCAGCTGTATTGCTTCAGCTCGGCTTCTGAGACTCCATCTTGTAGGCTGCTTTTCTGGGTTCAGACTTTGCTAATGGTGGAAAATGTTCATCTGAAATTTCCTTTTGAAGAAGTATTTTGAGGAAAGACAGCTTTTTTTGAAATGTTTGGATTTCTCTTTTTGGTTACATATCATATAGCTTTAGTTTTAACTTACGAAGAAATAGTTAAGTCATTTCGACTTGACACAGAAATGCATTCCTATAGAAATTCTTTCAATAATTCACATTGCTGATTCTGTTCTTTATAAAATTTAACTAATATATTTGGCTTTAAATCACAGATCTGCTACTTGGGCAAGTTACTTAACTTCAAATCCATTGCCTACAAGGCCACCCACTGCGATCTAAATAAAACACATATTTAACCATATTACTTCCCTCCTTAACACCTGTCACCCCCCCCCCCACACACACACACGCTATTGAGGCAAGAGAGTAAAAGCAGAGCTGAAGATCTATCCTGGCCACTGTACAGGAATTAGCCAAATAGTCTGTAACACTCCTACCTCTACTGCAACAGATGTCTCTGTTATCTGTATACCCTTCCCTTGGTATGTGCTTGGCCTAGATAATAACCTTGTAACTTCCTTAACCCTCCCTCACCTTTGAAGACAGGTAGCCCACCTGGTACCAAGGGCGTGGGCCAACCTGACCTTCCCTTGAGTCTCAAGACTTTCAGGTCTGTCACGTCTCTCACATCCTTCACAACTCTCACGTGCACCCTAGCTCTAAAAATGTATAAAAGAAAGGCAAGAGATTAAGTCGGGGGGCTCGATTTTTAGGACACTAGTCCGCAAAGTCTCCTAGCCATAATAAACTCACTGCTTCCTCTATCAACTGGTGCCTGGAGTCTTCTGTCTGTGTCGGTTTTTCTGCTACACTATTATCACAGATTCTAACCCAATTTATCTACTTTCTAGAGCTTGTCTACCTCTCCAACTCATGTTCCACCATGCCTTCCTTAACCCGTTAGTTCTGGTGTATGTGGCTGGTGCCCTAGCTGCTGAGCTACAGGCACCAACCCTACTATCTTGACTTCTAACACTGTGATTCTAGACTGTTTTTGAACTTTTAATGACTGAAATCATACAGGTATCCTTTTTGTTAATAGCTGAATTATTGAGGTATCATTCACATGCCACATAATTCAACCAAATTATACAATGGTTTTTAGCATATTACATTAATTTTGAAAAGATAAAATATCCACAACATAACATTTGCCGTTTTAACCACTTTAAGAGTACAATTTAGTGACCTTAATTATATTTACAACATTATACAACCATTACCACTATCTATTCCCCAAATATTTTTATGACACCAAACAGAAACCCTACAACCATTAAGCAATATCTCTTTATTCCTCTCCCTACCCCTGTTCCTGGTAACCTCTAAACTGCTTTTGGCCTCTATAAATTTGCCATTTTACACACATCGTTTAAGTGGAATCATATGATATTTGCTCTTCTGTGACTGGTTTCTTTCACTTAGCATAATGTTTTCAAGGACCTTCTATGTTATAGCATGTATCAGAACTTCCTTTTTATAGAGGAATAATATTCCACTGCACAGATATTAAGTAGTCTCCCCCTTATCTGCAGGGGATATATTTTAAGACCCCAAATGGTTGCTTGAAACCACAAACTCTATGTTATTTCCTGTATAAACATACCTATAATAAAGTTTAATTTATAAATTATGCATGGCAAGAGATAAACAATAACATAGAACAATTATAAAAATATACTGTAATAAAAGTTGTATGAACAGACTCTCTGAAAATATCTTCTTGTTCTGCACCTGTGGATAACTGAAACTGTGGACAGTGAAATAATGGAGACTGAAACAATGGATAAAGGGAAACTACCATATCACTTTTTGTGTTTCCATTCATTCTTGATGGACACTTGGGTTGTTTCCACCTTTTGGCAATTGAAAATAATGCTACTGTGAATACCTAACTGCACACAAGTATCTGTTTGAGTCTCAGCTTTCTTTCCTTTGAGTATGTATCTAGGAGTAAATTGCTAGATCATAATCATTAGATTTTTGAAGAACTGTCAAGCTGCTTTTCACAAAATACCTTTTCTTTTCTTTTTTTTTTTTTTTTTTTGAGGCAGGGTCTTACTCTCTCTCTGTCACCTGGGCTAGAGTACCCTAGTGTCAGTCTAGCTCACAGCAACCTCAAACTCGTGGGCTAAACCCATCCTCCTGCCCCAGCCCCCCTAAGAACTGGAACTACAGGAGTGTGTTGCCACCCCACCCAGCTAATTTTTTAATTTTTTTGTAGAGAGAGGTTCTCCCTCTTGCTCAAAGGTGGTCTTGAACTCCCAGCCTCAAGCAATCCTCCCCTTGGCCTCCCAGAGTGCTGTGCTAGGATTACAAGCCAGAGTCACTGCACCTGGACACCCAAATGCACAAAGGTTCCAATTTCTCCACATCCTCAACATTTGTCATTTTCATTTCTTTTGATAACAGCTATCCTGAAAGGAATGAAGTGGTATCTCACTGTGGTTTTGATTTCCGTTTCTCAAATAACTAATGATGGTAAGCATCTTTTCATGAGTTTACTGGTCATTTGTATACCTTCTTTGGAGAATTTCTATCCAAATTCCTTTCCAAAATAAAAGAAGTCATTATTCTCTAAAAATAAACATCATTAGGACTTCTAAAGACTTCTATTAAAAAACATCTAATAACAGCAACATTGGAAGAAAGAAAAGCCTAGAGAACAATACTCTTCTCAGTTCTTCTGGATCTCCCTTCTAAGTAGAAGCCAATAACTTCAAAGACAGCTTCAGTTCCTACTCAATTTGAACTGCGTTGGGTTTTTGTTGTTGTTGTTGAGGAATTATAGGATGTCTTTATATACTTTGACTATTAATCCATTACTAAATGTGTGATTTATAAATATCTTTCCCACTCAGTGCGAAATCACTGTGCGGATTGCTACCTTTGCTAAGCAGAAATTTTTAAGTATAATGAAGTATAATTTATCTATTTCTTTTATTTTTTGTGTTTAGGTATCATACTCAAGAAATCACTGCAAAAGCCAATGTCTTTTAATATTTTCCCCTATGTTTTCCTATCAGAGTTATATGTCTTATATTTATGTCTTTAATCCATTTTGAGTTAATTTTTTGAATAGACATAGGTAAGAATCCAACTTCATTGTTTTGGATGTGGATATCTTGCTTTTCAAGCACTTTTTGTTGAGAAGATTGTCCTTTCTCCATTGAATTGTCCTGGCACCTTTGCTGAAAAATCAACTTACCATATATGTGAAGGTTTACTTCTGTGTTCTACATTCTATTCTGTTGGTCTGCATATCTATCCTTCTGCTCATAGTACCATACTGTTTTGATTACTGTAGCACTGAAGACAATTTTGAAAATCAGAAAGCGTGAGTCCTTCGACTTTGTTCTTTTTCACATTGTTTTGGCTATTCTGCGCCCCTTCAGATTCAATGGATCTTTCTAATTTTGCAAAAAGAAAAATCACTGGAATTTTGATAAGGATTGCACTGAATCTATAGATCACTTTGAGTAGTACTCTTATTTTAATAATATTAAGTCTTCCAACCCATGCACCTGGGTGTCTCTCCATTGTCTTAATTTCTTTCCACAATGTTCTGTCATTTTCAGTATATAAGTCTCTTGCCTACATGGTTAAACTAATTCCTAATTATTTTGGGTTTTTTTGATACTACTCTAAATGACACTGTTTTCTCAATTTTCCCGATTGTTCATTGCAAATGTATAGAAATACAACTGATTTTTTGTGTGTGCTGATTTTATATCCTGCGACTTCACTGAATTCATTTATTATATCTAAAATTTTTTAATGTGGATTCCTTATGAATTTATACATATAAGATCATATAATCTGCAAACAGGCTTAATTTTACTTCATCCTTTCTATTTGGATGCCTTTTATTTCTTTTTCTTGACTAACTACTCTGGCTTTACCTTGTAGTATTATGTTGATTAGAAGCAGTGGAAGCAGGTATCCTTGTCTTGTTCCTAGAAGAAAAGCTTCCAGTTTTTCACCATTCAGTATCCTGTTAGCTGTGGATTTTCTGTATAAAACTTTATCATGTTAAAGAAGTTCTTTCTATTTCTAATTTGTTTTTTTTTTGGGCATGAAAGGGTGTTGAATTTTGTCAAATGTCCTTTTTGCATTAACTGAGATAATCATATGGGATTTTTTCTTCATTAATGTGGTATAATGTGACTATATACTGATTGATTTTCATATATTGAGCTATTTTTGCATTCTGGGAATAAATCCTACTTGGGAATGAAGAGTAATCCTTTTAATATGTGGCTAAATTTGCTTTGCTAGTATTTTGTTGAATATTTTTACATCCATATTCATAAAGGACATTGGTCTGTTGTTTTTTTTAGGGTGTATAGTATCTTCACCTTTGTTATAAGGGTAATGTTGGCCTCACAGAGTGAGTTAGAAAGTGTTACCATCTCTTCAATTGTTTAAAAGAGTTTGACAAAAATTAGAGTTAATTTTTCTTGAAATGTATAGTAGAATTCAACAGTGAAACCATGTGGTAGGGCTTTTCTTTATTAGAATATTTTTGATTACAGATTCAATCTCTTTACTGGTTATATGTAAGTCTATTCAAATTTTTCTATTTCTATTCTTGAATCTGTTTTGGTTGGTTGTGCTAGAAATTTGTCTATTTTATCTAGGTTATCTAATTTGGTACGAAACTGTTCATAAAGGCACCTGTAATCCCAGCTACTTGAGAGGCTGAGGCAGGAGGACTATTTGAGGCAGAAAGTTTGAGGCCAGCCTGGGCAACATAGCAAGACTATCTCTAACCCCTGCCCACCAAAAACCCTCTTCTTCATAAGGTTTTCTTATAATTCTTTTTATTTCTATAAAATTGGTAGTAATGCCCCCATTTGAATCTCTAATTTTAGTAATCTGTGTCTTGCACCTTCCCTTTTACTTCCTCCCCGTAGCTAAAGATTTGTCAATTCTGCTGATCTTTTCAAAGAATCAATTTTTAGTTTTCTTGATTTTTTCTATAGCTTTTCTAGTCTCTATTTTATCTATCTCTACTCTAACCTTTATTATTTCCTTCCTTTTGCTAGTTTTGGGTTTAATTTGCTCTTCATTTTCTAATTTCCTAGTTATTGACTTGAGTTCTGTCTTCTTTTTAAATATATCTACAGCTATAAATTCCCTCCTTTGGATTGCTTTTACTAGATTTTGTAAGTTTAAGTACATTGTAGATTCATGTCTTTCCTCAAATTTGACAAGTCTGTTCATTACTTCTTCAAATAGTCTCTCTCCTTTTTCCTCTTTCTCTTCTGAAATTCCCATAATGCATTTATTGGTCTGATGGTGACTTATAATAAAAATCATGAGAAATATTAAACAATGTTCTCTAATGCTACGCAATAATGGAATTACATTAAATTTACTAGTTAGAAGTAGAATTTCTTGAAGTCTTAAGACGTGATCTATGAATATAGAGAAAAACAATACCATAGGCTTAAACCAATGGCAAAAAAATACCAGATTACCACAAACCATAAAAATCTTAAGAGATATAGCAAGGTGAGGAATTGCAATATTAAAGAATATTATAAAAGAAAATTTAACTTAGGCTTCGTGCCAGTAGCTCAGGGGTTAGGGTGCCGGCCACATACACCGAGGTTGACGGGTTTGACTCTGGCTTGGGCCTGCTGAACAACAATGACAACTACAACAAAAAAGTAGCCAGGTATTACGGTGGGTACTTGTAGTTCCAGCTACTCAGGAAGCTGATGCAAGAGAATCGCTTAAGCCCAAGAATTTGAGGTTGCTGTGAGCTGTGACGCCACAGCACTCTACCAAGGGCAACATAGTGAGACTCTGTCTCAAAAAAAAAAAAAAAAAAGAAAGAAAGAAAATTTAAATTAATTCAACCATATGCCACATTGATTATGTAAAGAATATTTAAAAAACTATGTTGCACAAGAAATAAAATTTCTACCCCTGGAGAGCTTACATTTTTATATTAGAGGTAAAACTTACATAAAAAATAAAGGCATAGCATATAAAATAAGAGAAAAAGTAAAAATTAAAATATATGGAACAGAAAACAAAAGCTCTAAAGAGGAGTGGAAATGTAATTAATGCATATTGAATGTTTCTCATACTGAGACAGAAACTAAAAACAGGTACAAGTGAAAGTAAGTTTAAAGGAAAGTAGCAAGAAAGAAATGTTAGGGCTCAGCACCTGTAGCACAGTGGTTATGGTGCCAGCCACATATGCCCAGGCTGGCAGGTTTGAACCCAGCCCGGGCCAGCTAAACAACAATGACAACTGCAACAAAAAAACAGCTGGAAAAATAGCCGGGCGTTGTGTGGCGGGCACCTGTAGTCCCGGCTACTTGGGAGGGTGAGGCAAGAGAATCGCTTGAGCCCAAGTGTTTTAAGTTGCTGTGAGCTGTGACACCATAGCAGTCTACCGAGGACAACATAGTAACACTCTGTCTCAAAAAAAAAAAAAAAAGAAAGAAATGTTAGGAGAGTTTTTACAAAACTCTAGTTTTCTAGTTGAAACATAAAAGAGGGGAAAGAAATGAGAAGACCTGTAAGGGAAATAGGAGAGGGAGACACACTTAAGACTGATGAGCAGTGTTCACCTAACAGACTGATGTGGCATCCATTTTCCTGGTCACATAATTTATCTCTCTGATAATCCTTCACAGACTATGGTATAGAAATGAAATGAATGGCTGAATTAACCCAAGAACTGAATATTGGGGGAATGAATTGGGTAGAAAAGAGAAGAAAAAGGAACTGAGGATGTCAGCAAGAAAGGGACTAGAAGTGATCAGTTAAGCAGTCTAGAAGGAGCAGGCTTAGAATTAAAGCCAGAAGGAGGTCAGACTACAAGAGAAGGGGAGGGTTAAGAGGGTGGAGATTTCAATATTATCACAGAAAAACTTAACTGGAAATTAGGGAGTATGACAGAAAGTGAGGAAGTTATGTTCTGACAGCTGGATATCATAATGTAAGATTTTATTTATGTAAATATGCTAGTGATAATCAAAATCAGGTGGTTGTAGGTGAGTGAACTACAGAGATGGTCAAGATCAATGGAGTTGAGGAGGTCAAAACTTGTGAGGCTAGGGTATTTATGGGATGGAGAGAAAGAACATAACATAGACTAGGTAAGGGGATGACTATCAACATACGACATCCTAAAAAAGGAGTCAAGGATGGAACTGTGGTGGACTGAGCCTTAAAGGAGGAAGGGTCTTATATGAGATAATGGCTAAGTCTAGGGGGATTATTAAGTGAATAAAGAAGCTTAAAGAGTATTGTCTTGAACAAAAACAAAAAGGATGTAATTAAGTTAAAACTATCCTCCTATCCTTGGTAATTAGTATTTTTTTTCCTGAGATAGGGTCTCACTCTGTCACTAGAGTACAGTGGTATCACCTAGGCTCACAGCAACCTCAAACTCCTGGGCTTAAGCAACCCTCCTGCTATAGCCTCCCAAGTAGCTGGGATTACAGGCAGCTGCCAGCACACTGGATTATTTTTCTATTTTTTTGTAGAGATGGGGGTTTTACACTTGCTCAGGCTGGTCTTAAACTCTTGGTCTCAGGCAATCCTCCCTCAGCCTCCCAACAAAGTGCTAGGATTATAGGCGTGAGCCACCTTGCCCAGATGGTAATTAGTTTTATAATTCTCAAAACATTTATGTAAAACACGTCATAAAAATTATTTGCCTAATTCAAATACCACATAGAGATAATTTAAATAAGAATTCTTTTGGCTCGATGCCCATAGTACAGTAGTTATGGCGCCAGCCACATACACCAAGGATGGCAGGTTCCAACCCGGCTCAGGCCAGCTAAAACAACAATGACAACTACAACAACAACAACAACAACAAAAAAATAGCTGAGCATTGTGATGGGCGCCTATAGTCCTGGCTACTTGGGAGGCTGAGGCAAGAGACTCACTTAAGGCCAAGAGTTGGAGGTTGCTGTGAGTTGTGACACCATGGCACTCTACCAAGGGTGACATAGTGAGACTCTGTCTTAAAAAAAAAATAAAAAGCATTCTTTTATCATTTAAATGATTTTAAGTTATATTTCATCTTAAATTCAATATAGCTAAATATTAAGCAGAACATGATGTATTTCAATTATTTCTGAATCACCATGTGCAAAAGAGTCTCATAAGTGCTTAAAGACACTTAAAACAAGTTAATTTTTAATATATTACATATTATAAATTAAAATATTTTTCTATTAGGACTCTTCCAGAAATAAAACTCTGTCCTAGAACTAAGTCATTTTCTGACTGGTAAAGAAATAACTGTTCTCTGAGATGTGAATAAGAAAAATACAAAAAGAAAAGTACCTTTAATAAGGCATTTTTAAAATTCCATGCAAAGGGAAATATATTTATCACAACAAAGACCAAGTAAAATGGAATAAAATGTAAGAAAATGAAAATAATTCAGAAATGTTAATGATCTGTTCTTAAATTTACTAGGTTTACCAAACACTAATTCTAGGGATAAAAAGAAATCTCTACAGAAGACATTAACCAAACATAAAATCCTAGTAGTTACTTACTGTATAAGAGAAGCTCTTTCAAAGTACTGAATGGCTTTCTCACAAAACTGGGTGTCAATGTAATAGGCTCCAAGCCACTCAATGACTTCAATATTAGATGGGAAATACCTATATGACTGAGAAAATTTTGAATATGATAATACAACTTCAATGGCAACATATAATTTATTCTTTAATATTTTAACTACTGAATGGATTAATTTACCCAATGTAACATTTCTTAATAAAGTATAAGTTGTCATAAGTACATTATAAATTTTGAAACTATTCATGATTTAGAAAACCTAAGCTTTGACACACTTTTCAATTATCTTTAAGTATCTTTTTGAGATATTTATATACGACCTATATCAAAATTAAGTATTACAGAGAATCAAAAAGGGGTGCAAATCATGCTTGAAAAGTGAATATGTACTTTTTTGTTTTTTATTAAAATTAAACAAAAACTAACTTCATACTCTAAGAATGCTTTATTTTATTTCAAATAAATTATTATAGTAAATGAGAAAATATCATGAATGTTACATTAATCAGGTTGATAAAAATATCTCCGATTGTATGGGAAGCCCGCACACTGTACTCCAAGCCTGAATTATTGTACACAGTTATGACTCAATAAAAAATAATTAAAAATTTAAAAAAAAAAAAAGGAAATGAAATTGGACGTAGCTTTGTGTACTCCCACAGCCCTACTATAGTAATACTCTGACCACGTACAGGCTGAGTATCCCTTATCTGAAATGCCTAGGACAGAAAATTATCCAGGGCGGTGATAATGATAGTGTAGACTAAGTTATGGCAACTGGATTTGTGAACTATACCTATGGAAAAATGTTCCAGGTTAGAGACATTTAATTCGATTTTATAAGTATATGGGAAATTAAAACCTTCCAATAGTTTGAAATGGTTCATTGTCAAGTTTGTAGATCGAGAAAAAGTGAGGACCTAGGAGTAAACCCAGAAAAATAGCAATATTTCAAAGAGAAGTAAAGAAAAATCAGCTTGCAGTAGAGACAGGCGAACTAGCAGTTCAGTGTGCAGAAGACAAACCAGTCATGTGTGATGTCACAGAATGTAAGGGGAGAGAAGGATTCAAGAAAATGTAACACGTAATGTTTTCAAATGCCGCAAAAAGAGTCATGGATGATAAGACCCCCCCCCAAAAAATACTTCATTAATTTAGCAACAAAGTTGGTATTTATAATCTTGCCGTAAGTTACTTAGTGTTCATTTTGGAGAACTCAATAATTACTCGGTGGCAAATAGAGACCCAAGATTGCAGTGGGTCGAGACATGGTGAGAGGGGAAAAAGAAAGAGCAAATGTAAAAACAATTGTTTCAAGACTTGTGGCTATGATGGGATGAGAGAAAGACCATAGTAGCAGAAGAAGGATGTTGAGGCAGGAAATTTGGAGGAGAGAGACTTAAGCCTGTGTAAATGCTAACCAGAAAAAGGTAGCAGAGAGGAAGAGGTTGAGGACGCAGGAAAAATGAGAGATAATCAATATCAACAATACTTCACAAGGCCAGAAGATGAAATTTAGGAATTAGCCTCAGACAGGAATGAAGGTCCATCTTCTACTGCAACCTTGGGGGAAGAGGGAAGGATGGGCATAGTTACTGGGAATGTCATCAGTTTAGTGAAAGGTTAAGGTCGAATCCTATTAGATTTATTTTTCTCATTGACGTGAAAGCTGGAGATAACTGCGAAGCGACGGGGAAGGTGTCGGAGTCTGAGCTTTCAGGAGAGCAATTTGAAATAGCTGCTCTGGGATATTAGAGCAAACGCTGACTGCACAGTGAGCAGTTTTAAGTCCATTCGATTTCGCTTTGCAGTTTTAAGTCCATTTCATTGTTTCCAAGTTTGTGAAAACTGTTTCGGAATCTTCTGTATTGTACTTCTCATTTCCACCGTTTCCTTCTGCTTTCTCACCTCCCCAATTGTAACTCCTCAATTGAAAAGAAATTAAACGTCCACCAACTGCCATGAAGTCTACTGATAAAAGACACTGCAAAATTAGTTTTGATTTCGGTTTGTTGGTTTACTTGTTATTATTAATCCTAGGCCACAAACCTGCCTTGCATAAAATGAGGGGATTATAGTAGAGACGAATAGTTTTCAATTATCTCATTAATTTGAGGTTAGGTGGCTAGTCCAAATAGACATTATCAGCCAAGAAAAGTCCTCCTTGAAGACTTTAACTCCCGGGATAGGTTTTCTACCTAATCAAAACAGCCTAATAATTACTCAATCTTCTCTTAAATAGTTTAGTTTTCTGTGCAAACAGTTTTACCATTTAGCTGATTTCCTAGCTGTTAAATTAAGAAAGTTCTCTCAGAAGGTTTGTTCATCATGTACCGGAATTTCTGATGTGTTAGCCTAAGTGCTTCGTGTTCAGTGTACCTAATCCACGCCCTGGGATCATCTTTTTAGAAAAGAAAAACCTTTACCCAGGCTGGGAAGTATCTGTCCCATTCATCACTGTGTCCCCGGGACCTGGCACAGTGCCAGACACCTGATGAGTACTCAGCATTTATAGAATGAATGGAAAAGGGGATAATAGGGAATGATAGTTCTACCATCGCACTAGCAGTAATGAGGAGAACTGCTGTAACTTGTAAAATTGGAGAGAACAAAGTGGTTAAAACAATCTTCCGGTAAACAGAGCTACTGTCAAGAGAAACTGGCATTCTGTTACTCAGTTACATACCAAGGTTTCCAATTCCTTGATTCTCATTATTAACCATCTTTGATGTTCTACAGTTGCTTGACTTCCTTTACAACTCATCAGTCCAGTAATGTAGCCATTCATTATTTGATAACTTATTATCAAAGACAAAAGCAGCTGCCTGCCAACTATCACACTGGAAGCTGGCGATACAGAAGTAAACAAGGCAAATACTATCCCTACCCTCAGGAGCCCCTAGACAAGCAGGAGGTTTCCATTCCAATGTTTTCTCTCTACTTTTCTTTAAAAGGAAAACACTGATGTGTATAATTTGCCACATCTCTTTGAAGTTCTCTGACTAGAGATTTTTTTATTTAATCTAGTTTTTAATCCATGACTTACACATCTAAAATCCTCAATTTTGTTTTTGGTATTTGTGTATTGAGAACTCTGTTCTACCTAGAAACAGATAGATCTGTCTTGGAAGAAGCTTTCTGTTGGTATGGGAAGCTCACAAAGCCATTTCTGTAAATGTAAAATTTGTATGGAACGTCAGGTAGACGTGGAATGAATTACTTCTCGAGAAAGCAGAATTTAAAGTAAATTTCAAAAAAGTTAATTCTTTCCAGTTTACCTTGCCAATGAATGCAGAGACTTGAATTTTCATTTGCTGAGAGGAATATGGCAGATGATAATAGATGGTGTAGCCACATTCACTTACATCCCCCTCCCTTTTAGAAACATAATCTTTCTTTCAAGAAGCTATTCCCAGATCTTTCTCTTGACAGTGTCCTAGTTCTTATCTGTGCTACACACAGGCTCACAGAGTGTTTTCTTTGAAGGGCATTTTGTTATTGGCTCTCTTTTTCTATTCCTTCCCCCAGCACACAGAACTGAAGGTGTTGAGTCCTCATGGTGAGAGGGCACCTGGGTGCACAAACAGTGGTGGAAACCTCTGGCTTTTCCCTGCTTGTCATTCCCTGAATGTAAGAAACAGGTACAGTGATCAATTCACTGCTCCCGGTGAACCCCAGGCAGAAAGGGAAAGTCATGTTACAGACTTTTGTTACTTGGAGAGAATGAGTGAGAAGAAAGGCTGCCTCAGCTGCTACTGAGGAAACAGAAGACCTCAGTCAGCCCTTGTCCGCCTTATTGCCTGCTATGTTTATCCGTCCTCATTTGTCTAGGACAGTCCCATCTCATGCCTGTTGTTCTTGGGCAATTATTAATAGCACCCTCGATACACTCAAAAGTAGTCAGGTTTGCACAGTAAACTATAGGGTCTCCCTAATTAGAAGGGCCCAAGAGTAGAAAACCTTGACCACCAGGGATGCTCAATGCTCACCGTATGGATCTCTCCTGATGTTAGAACTTGGTACTTTTAGGAAATGAAATTGGACGTGGAACATATGCAAAGTGAGTGAATGCAGTTTGGTGATTTAAAACTGCAGCTCCATTTATCTGGTGCCTGGTATGTGCCAGCACTGTGCCAGGTGCTCACAGCAGAGAGGTAAGCTCTGTCCGCCAGTGCCCACCTCACACATGCAAGCCAGGCTTGGAAACACAGTTTTGTAACTGTTATCCCTCCAGTCCTCCCCATGCCTTTCCATATAAATCAAGTGTATGATATTTCACTTCTGGGCTTTTTTTTTTTTTTGGAACTTTAATGTCAGTGTATCATGAATTAATTAATAGAACATCATGTTATGAAACTGTTGAATCAAATATTTTCCCTAGGCATCAAGTGAGTTGTCAGTGAAATTGTGACATGCAGAGATGAGGGACAAAAGAGGTAAGAAAAATGTCTAAAGGACGCTGATATAATATTTGGGTATTTTAATGTGCTGTCACATCCTAAAGTGTTTTGCAAAGTATGTTTTTTAGAAATAGAATAAATAAAATTTACTTATTTATGAACAAATAAGTGTAGAGTAAATAACACAAAACATCTGCCCAGAGGTACAAATCCACTTGCCTTCTTTGATGGGAAATCTCATTGCTGTGACAAAGAGCCAGCTGAGAAAACCATACAATTTTATTGTTTGTAGATTTCTTAAATGACTAAAGGGAGATCCTGCAAGTAGTAGAAGCGTACAGAGGTGCTAAACTCTCAGCATCAATATAGTAATCAGAGCTCAGTGCAGAAAAGAGAAACTACTCGAGGTTTGCTAATCAGAGAGGGATTTAATACACAGAATTAGATGCATTCCAAATTTTTAGCACAACTAAAGGGAGCAGGTTTTAGACTTGGCTTCCAGGATACATTTCTAAAACGATATAGAATTGATCCACGAGGAAAATACCATCTCCGAGGTACCACTCAAGCAATGACTTCACGAGCATATGTTGTAATTCTGAAATAGGAACCAGGAAGTTGAAATCTAGAGGCTACCACTGCTGTAGCTGCTGTTAGCAACTGCCTTTCTCCGACCAGGGAGCTGAAAAATGGACTCGAGAACTCTGATGTAGGAAATCTCATGTTTCTATAGCTAAGTTCATCAACAGAGGTAGCCAGAAGGGGCAGGGAATTGGCCTGTATCTCACTTCCAACTTGCAAATTTCTGACAAATATACCCGTTTGGTATAAAGTTGCCAGATTTAGCAAACAAAAATAATAAATGCAACATACTTCTTCTGAATAAAAGTATTATCTATCTGTAATTTCACTTTAACTGGGTACTCTGTATTTTATCTGACAACCCCAAATTATTGTAACCTAATTCATATTCAGAGTACTACCTGCATAGAAGTCTGGCAAATATGGCTTTAAATTTACAACTAGTTCAACCAGAAGGAGTGTAAGTAGGTTTGAGTGATCCAATCCATAGTAAGAGCCAAAGTAGATTATCTGCCAAGATGGCAGAAGCCTTTCTGCTCCTAGACCAGTGTTTTTCAACCTTTTTTACCTCATGGCACACTTGAACCTATAGTTAAACTTCCACGGCACACTTAAATTATGTTGATCAGGGCAGTGCCTGTGGCTCAGTGGGTTGGGTGCCGGTCCCATATACCGAGGGTGGCGGGTTCAAACCTGGCCCCAACCAAACTGCAACAACAACAAAAAAAATAGCTAGGCATTGTGCCGGGCGCCTGTAGTCCCAGCTACTCGGGAGGCTGAGGCAAGAGAATTGCCTAAGGCTCGGCGCCTGTTGCTCAAGCGGCTAGGGCGCCAGCCACATACACCGGAGCTGACGGGTTTGAATCCAGCCTGGGGCTGCCAAACAACAATGACAACTACAACCAAAAAATAGCCGGGTGTTGTGGCAGGCTAGTTGGGAGGCTGAGGCAAGAGTCTGAGGTTGCTGTGAGCTATGATATCACAGCACTCTACTCAGGGTGACATAGTGAGACTCTGTCTCAAAAAAAAAAAAAAAAAGAGAGAATCACCTAAGCCCAAGAGCTGGAGGTTGCTGTGAGCTGTGACGCTACAGCATTCTATCGAGGGCAAAAAAGTGAGACTTTCTCAAAAAAAAAAAAATTGTTGATCAAAAAAAAAAAGAGAATATACTTACTGTGCTTTGAACTTCTTTCAAAAATAATTTAACGAATGATCTTTAACAATTTTCAAGCACACCCAAGATTCTCTCATGGCACACCAGTTGAAATCACTGCCCTACACCACTGTCTGAATATTTTCATTTTGCATTCTTATACTCTCTGAAATCCTACCAATCTGTGACTCATTTGCATTAACTCAGCTTCCTCTTTTTAAAATGTAAAAATCTCCTAAAGCATGAAAGTGGTTAGTCTATACTTTGGGAATAAGGTTTTCAACAGGGGAGAATGATGATTAAAACATGAGGAACTTTGGGGGTAGAAAAGACTGGTGCTGAGAGGTGGGAGGAGATGGCAGATATGCCCATTCAAATCTTTGCTACTTTTTGGCATTGGGCAAATCCAGGACTCAACAGAGGAAATTTTTTTTTTTTTTTACAGTTCTAGCACATTTATTGGAGGAGTAAGCCTAGCTAAGAGTCGGGTGGCAGGGAATTCAGAGAGGAAGAAAGGTTAAGAGGAGTGTGGAAGGTGGTTTGCCAAGGGAATATCTGGTTGGAGACTTAGGACAAAGGAACTGGGGGGTTCTGCTTTGAGTTTGGAGGGAGCCTAGGACATCTGTGCAGAGTAGGGGTGGGGTGGTGCTGGGAGGGTATCTGTTTAATTTGAGATTGGGGTTCTGGTTGGTCTGGGATAGGTGTCCAAGGGTGGGGGTCCATACTTCTCTTTTTTGCAACCCCAGATATGCATGCTTCCTGAATCACATAACCTGAAGTACTGCTATCAGAATGATGTAGATCGTCCAGTTATAGCTCAAATAGCTATACATATATATGCTGCCCTGAGACATATATATGACTGTTATTTCAATGGAATTTTGAGTTTGGGGTTCTCAATCATTGATTTGCAAATGATTTTTGGTTAGAGAACTCTAAGTTAAGGACTGCTTTTACTTATTTTGTGAGAAAAGATGTCAAAAGAATGAATGCTGAATTTGCACCATGCGAATTTACTATTTAGTAAGAAGAGATGTTAGCCTAGGGATGAAGAGAAATACTGCTTCCCTGAGAAGTCAAGGCTGATGAAAACAATCACACAAGCACAATACCGCTCTTCAGGAACACGGAAGCACATTTTGATTCCCCATCCTCCTCCAGATTTTCTCTCCTGCATTTAAAACAGTTGGGTAGTTCAAGTTGCTGGGCTACTGATTGTAACAGGAAATCAGTAGCAATTTGAAACAGTGGGACGTTAGGAGAAGTAATAGAGGTAGCTGCTCTCCCAAGTTATCCTGGAGGACTTTCCCTGGCAATGAAACCAGGCATTAGAAGCTTGGCTGAGTGCAAGCAAATAGTTCTTCTGAGAATGGGGCCGTCTCTTCAGTCCTTTATCTCTGATGGTGAGAGTGGGAAGTAGGAGAATTCTTTGGCAGAAAATTTTATCCAAGGGTTAAGGAGGGTTATTTGGCTAAAAGGGGATATTGTTACAGTGAAGTCAAACTTTCCACAAGTTGTTTGCTGTAAGAGCAAATTGAAGATAGCACTGGACCTTTGACAAGTGAGGAGAACTTTTCAGGTTAAATTGTGAGATTCTTTATCATAAGAATGGAAAAGCAAGTATCCAATGTACTGAATATTGATATGAAACCAATAGATAAACAACTACACACCCACACAAGGGAAAAACACAATTAAATTCAAATGGGGGAGTGGAAAGAGGGAGGGTCTCACCTAAGCGGCACAATGTAAGGGTATACAGCACACCCCCTGAGTGAATGGCTCAACTATCACTTAAAGTTTACCTAAGAAATGCAAACAATGTAACCTAATCATTTGTACCCTCATAGTAATCTGAAATTTTAAAAAAAAAATCAAATTATTGGTATACAAATGTTTTTGGTTTACATGCATCACTTTGGTAAAGCTTGTGTCAGGGTTATAAGTGTGCCTGTCACCCAAATAGTGTTCACTGTAGCTGTCACTGTAGCTGTCAGGTAGATTTTTTTCACTCGTCCCTTCCCCCCCACCCTGGTTATTTAACTATGATCTGAGATCTAAAATCTGATCTTTTGAAGGATTGGATTTGCCCCATGTGTTAAGAAACATAATTTTTCTATCATACTGTATGATTATCTATCAATATTTAAACCAACAGCCAAGGGAAAAATCAGTTCATATCATTTGATGAACACCGTGATTGAGGATCTAGGTAGGCAAGCTATTTTGGGGTCTTGGAAATTCCAAAGCTTAAAGTCTTGTATTGATTTTACAGTGAAAGATAGTCTTAGTTACTTTTAAGGTTTCAAAACTTGTCTGCCCGAGGAATAGTTTCTTGCTTTCTCCGGCACCAGGCAGTTTTCCAGGAGCAAGCATTCATCCATTCAGGGAGCTGTAACCGGTAGTTTCTACTTTTCTAGCCATTATACATACTTAAAACCATCAGAATAGGCCCTGTAGGATTTACGAAGCTTAGCTTCTCAGGGCAAGCCAATCCTTTCAGCTTTCACCTGTACGTTTGTTAGCATTCACTTCGGTGTTCAAAGGGTTTCTTGTCGCCTCTAAAGTCTGAAAGAGAGAAGGAAGGGGGAAGGCTGCGAAAGTCTAACTCGTGTCCGTGGACTTATCTCTCCAATAAAGAGGCTGTTTTATCTTCTTTTATTTTTTCCTAGTCGAGCCATTAGCCTGAAACAAGGACATGTAATCTTATCAGAGCGAAACTAGGGTCATGCCAAAGGCTGGCTGAGAGAGGCCTCTACGGCCCGATGATGTATGGCCACCGCACAAGGACGCCTTCCCTGCATCACATCTGCCTTTTAATTACATTTTAAATTTCATTTGAAGAGATTTTATCATTATGGAAATTGCTCTGTAAATGTGCCCAGGATGAGACCCAATAAAAGTTCGCTGAGAAGAATTGAAGACAGAGAAGATGAATCAGCAGCTAAAACATTATCATCAGACAGAAATTTCTTGGCTTCAGGCAAAACAACCCATGCACAGTAACAGAAAATCTTCATTGACTCAGAGGTGTATTTTCCCTAGATTATTACAGGGCGCTTTTGCCCGTTGCACTATCACTTCTTTGATAAGCTGAAGAAAGCGTTCTGCTCTCCACCTCAGCCAGCCTTCCCCCCCACCACCACCCCTCAGAGCCATCATTTGAATTAATAGTTGCCAAAATGAATAATACAATATTGGCCTTGTGTTCCTGACTCCATGTATGCATGCAGAGCAGGCCTATGGTTCTTTAAATGAAAGATTGCCTTCTTTTCATGAAATAAAGGACACCTCTGCTTTCTTTTCAGGGTCGTTTAAAAATATCTACACCGCTGGGTTATGGAAAGCACATAGGGAGGCTCTTAGGGTAAAGTCAAAATGTACTTTTCTCTACAACAGAGATTGTCTCATATCTTTGTATGGCACAACTGATTTGAAGTATTCTTTTAAGCACATTCTTAATTATCTCTTTCTTTGATCTTGAACTGTTTCTCAAGGCTGCCAGACAGACAGCCTGGAGTCCTACCTACACTTTCCACGAGGTGCAAACTGCTGTGTCCTTCCACGGGCAGGCCCCTGGCTGAATGTGCCCTTTTGCTCCATGGTTACCCATCCACTGCTCTTTTATTTGTTTTTCCCGAGGAGATAGCAAGTTAAAATGGGAAAGGGCCAGGTTACTCGCATGTGGTTAAGTAACAGGAATTTCCTTGTAGCATTCAAGAGATGTCCTTTGCTATGTTCCCTCCCCAAATCTGGTCGTTTTGTACTTAGGATCACTGTGAGTAGTAATTCCAAGATGAGAAAATATGCAAAAAATTTTGGCAACATTTTTCATTCTCTTATTCCTGAGTTTTCCATTAAAAATGGTACTGGAAGAACATGTTTTCTTCATTCATCAATTATATTTCTTGGAGGTAGAGGTGGCAATAGTGGCGGCCCACGAAATAAGTAGTCACACTTTGTGTCTATGAATATTTGTGCAGCTTTCAGAGGAGAAGATCTGTCATTTTCACAAAGGCATTCATGACCTCCTGAAGATTGAGGGCCATTATGCTATACCAGTGTTTTGTTGTCAAAGTACAGTCTCTAGGCTAGCAGCATTGGTATCACCTGGGAGCCCATAAGAACTGCCAATTCTTGAGCTCTACCCCAGACCTACAATATCATTAACTCTTGGCTTGGGGCCCAGCAGCCTGTGTTTAATATGCCCTCCAGGTGATTCTTAAGCTCACTCAAGTTTGAGAACCACACTGTAGTAAACAAACTGCTGATGCCTGATACAAGGTCATGTTCACAGACACAGGTGGAGAAAACAGATACCTGACAGAGCAAGAAAAAGACTGCCTAACTCCCTGATGCACACCTCTTTTCCACCTTTACTCCAGTCCACCATGCCTGTAGGCAAAGGATGTATCCTCACACCCCAAAGGACAGCACTACTCTCCTTTCCACACCCCATCACTCAGACTTATCCCATATTAAACTATTCATAACTCCATAGGTAAATGGTATCACCTTCCACGTTCTCTTAGCCAGAAACCCATCTTGCCTCCCTATGTATTTATCCATGTATTCAGTCTCCAAGTTGTAAGTGTGATCTCTTAAAAATATCCCCATCCCATGTAACTTTAGTTTGCCTCCATCTTCTCTTGCTGAGACTATTATAACATTCTTTTAACTCTTACCCCTGGTTCTAGTGTTGTTGCCTCTAATGCACCTTTTTACTAACAAGATGATATTTCCAAAAATTCTTCAACAGATTCAGTACCTTCATAGGATAAAGCCCAAATCCTTGATATAAAACCCCTTTATAATACAGGCCCCCTCTTCTTATCCAGCTATATACAGAAGATGCCAAAAAATGTATACACATTTTAAGAGATTTGTTACCTATGTATTACTTTTCAAAGTTGAATTGAAGATGCCATTACTGGTGAAGTGTACCTAGACATGCTACACATATCCATTTTACCTGCAATGTATATTTTGGAGGGAATGATCAATTTTACTTCCAATAAGATCTCTCAAAATGTTTATACATTTTTTGGCACCCTTGGTATATACACAGACATTTTCATTTTACCATCTCCTCTCCTGGCCCCATGGACCTTCCCTTCCCACTACACAGAGTTACTCAACTCTGATGTATATTATTATCTTATCTCATCTTATCTTCCCTCTGTCTCAAATTTCATTCTCCCACTTCTCCCCTGGTCAGCTCCTACTCAACTCTCAAGATCCTACTCATATATCATTACCTGTATGATGCCGTATTCACGTCTTGGAGGCAAGGCTAACTGCTCTGTGTTCCCATAAGACTATGTTCCACTTTAACATAATCACATGTTATTGGGTTCATTTATGTGCTTAAGAAGTTTTGCAGGACATTGTGGGTTTCTGCAAATGAAGAACTTATGTCTTGTGTTTTTAAAATATTTTTAGTCAAAGTTTTGGGGGACCCCATCTTTCTGCCAGTTCACAAAGAATAATCAGAAAGTGATTGAAAGGAAAAGAACTCTGACAGACCCAGGCAGAAAGGTTTTGTCAGCAAGTCCCTTTATTTCCTAAATCAAGGTAACATTAATAATTAGGTATTACCCACATTGCTCTCTCAGTCTCCTATTGGTAAGAATTTTTTCTGTTGAATTTAAAACCATATCAGAAACTCAAGCAGAGATTCATGACATCTCAACCGTTTGTCTATCCCTGGCTAAGAAGAGTGGATCATATGATTTAATAAGAAAAAAATAATAATAAAAAGAAGAATGGATCAAAAACATTTGTTCATTGTAAAACACATGGACATGACCTAGTTACCATTTCTCTTTCTTGGTTACTACCAGACCAGACTTCCAGACTTCCTCATTTCCTAATTTACACTGAAAGTCAATGACAATGAGGACTCAAAATTATAATCTCTCCTCTCCTTCCCCTCCCTATCCCTCCTATCCCTTTCCCTCCCCTCCCCTCTTCTCTCCTCTCCTCTCCTCTCCCCTCCCCTCCCCTCATTTCTTTCTTCTTTTTTTTAAGGGAAGGTTTTGCTTTAACTCCCAGGCTGGAGTGCAGTAGCATCATGGCATCATAGCTCAGTGCAACCTCAAACTCCCAGGCTCAGGTGATCCCCCCACCTCAGCCTCCAGAGTGGCTGGGACTACATACACATGCCTCTACACCTGGCTATTTTTTTTATTTTTTATGGACACGGGGTCTTGCTATGTTGCTCAGGCTGGTCTTGAGCTCCTGACCTCAAGCAATTCTCCTTCCTCAACCCCCAGAGTCCCTGGAGTACAGGTATGAGCCACTGTGCCCAGGCAATTTCTCTTAATCAGGTCACTATGAGACAGGATTTTCCTGTCCTTAATAGATATTACAATGTAGCTGCCACATGTAAAAACTCTTATGATGTACAATAATCTGTAATCTGTAAAGACATGCCCTTGTCTGTTCGAGTTCCTTATTAAAACTTACCTAATATATATCTTGTGAGCACGAAAAGACCTAATCCTTCCCAAACTGCCTTACCCTGGGGATAGTTTTCCAAATCTGCTTATTCTCAGATGAAGGAAGCATGGATCATATCATGGCCAAAAGCCAAGAATGCCATGGGCCTGCTTTAACAACATGGTCCAAGAGTCTTTAGAATCTTCTGAACTGAACTGAATGCTTTGGGAAGGATTAATAGGTTCACGATGGAAAACTCATAAATGGATTTCTGGTCCCAACACAGTGGGTTCTAAGAAATGTCCCCTTAGCATTTTATTGATTTTCTCCTTTGACATGTTTCTTTTGGCAGATAAGCCACATTACCTACCTTTCCACTGATGTCCACATGCATATTCTTTCTTCCTTTTCCTCATACATTTAAGAAAGAATAACTTTGTTTTGTTCTCATTACCATCCACCCCGTTCCATGAGAAAAGCAAAGCAAAATAGAATGAAATAACTCTCTAGGCACAAAAATCCATTACACTCTTCCGTAGAAGGAATTTGCTCTATTTGGTAGTGGACAGAAATTAACTTACCAACGAACACCAGTGAATCATACCCAATCATGTCAGCAGGATTTTAGTTTAACGTCATAATATTAGAACCTTTTTAACATTCAAAATTTATTAATACCCAGAAATAATGTTAAAGTTAATATCTAAACTTTAGGCTAAAGAGTACCCAGAAATGAATTCAGTTGTGTCTGGTGAGTGTTTATGATTATTTTGGAAAATTTCCTGCTGTTTAAATTGAAAAAAAGCTTTTTTTAATATCATTTACCTATTCTAAATAATTACCTCAGTGTAGCGATGGTGGTCATAGGGGAATATTATGAGGACTTTGGGAGGGGGGATGTGGGAGGTAGAATAAAGTTGTTTTGCATTTATAACCTTCATAATTAAAACAAGCCAGAGGAAATTAGCTACATGGCTGTTATGATTTCTACGGTGTGATCAAAAATAATTATGGCACTTTGCCATATGTTCTTGCCTTCTTACATATTGCTGTTGGGATAAGATGAGATTTGGCATCAACTAATTGCTTATTTCTAATATATAATCTTGAGCTACAATGATTCTCAAGAGGGAAAAACACAGCTTTGTGACAAAGAGATTCCAGAAATAAGAGCTTTTCTAACTTTTAACTCTATATATAATGTAGAAAAATTGCACAGATTAAATATAACTAGATTGTGTATTGGTCCATGGGAAAATAGTTGTCTATTTTAAGAATAGGAATGGATTCTGTTCATTAAGAGCCCTTCAAAATCTCCAAAGATAGTAGTTCTGACTCGACCAGGACGAAATAAAACAATTCATACCTAACTAGAAAAGAATTCAGTTGCTGGTCATTCCTTGGAACGTCACAGAGTTCAGAACCAGGTATCTCCTGAGTGCATTAAGGAGTTAATTATGTTGCTGTGTTCCATGGAGCCCAAATCAGAAGTCACTTGCTTTGTATTTAACAGGTGGGGAAGAAATTGGGTCAGCAGGGGAGTAAAAAGAACATAAATTCACACAGATCTGTGCTCTAATCCTGTCTCTGCCACATAACAGCTGTGAGATTTGGACAAGTTACTTCATCTCTCTAGCTTGTGGTTTCCTCAACTGGGGAATAAGAAGCCTACTTCATAGAGTCGGTGTAAGAGATTGGGCTACTTCATACAGCCCGGTGTAAGGGCTGTAAGTTTTAGTTTCCTGCCCTGTTTCATCCCCCTACCCTACTCCCAACCTTCACCATGGCTCTGCAATAATAAATACATTTCAATGTTGGAAAGACCCATCTGGTCTTTCTCAGATAAGGCTAGTTTTCTTCAAACAGGTTGATTCCTGCACATAAAACATAATAAAAACCAAAAGTACCTTCAACATTGCAGACTTTTCATATGTGGTTGCCTCTGTGATTTGAATGTATGATCTTTTTGTGTGTGAAGGTCTTTCAAGATTACCATTGGCAATGATGTTCTGAAAGATGCCTCATGCAGGAAATGTTCACCCAATTATGAGCACTGAAGCAGTATAGCAATATCTGAAATAATATTGCAGCACTCTATAGGTCTTTTATATAGCCTAAAAAAGTCTTAGGACTTTTTTTTTAACCTTCCAACAGTAGCATTATGAAGGCATACCATTCTTTTTTTAAACTTTCTATGCTGAGCCGAGTGGATTTCTGCATTAGTTCCCCACCAAGTCCATGGCTGCTAACTTTTTAAAAACATCTGAAGCAGTGTTGCTCTACCCATCTTTGCTCAGGAGACTGTGTTGTTTAGAACTCACACCCCTATAGTTTAGGAATGCTGAATACTTTAGGTATATTTTAAGTGGGCAGGAATCACCTATGTCTATATGCAGCTTTGGTGTAAATGCCCTGACCAATGGTGTCCATGGTCTTGTCATTCTCATTTATTTGGCACTGATGGGTGTATGTTTGTATTATGTGTTTAAAACACAGTATCTGTAATGTTTCTTTTACTCCTTGGAAAATAAAATTTAAAACAACATTTTTACGTTTAAAATGCTTTGTGTGGCTCGGTGCCCAAAGTTCAGTGGTTAGGGCGCTGGCCACATACACTGGAATGGAGCCCTGCCCGGGCCTGCTAAATGTCAATGACAACTACAACAAAAAAGATAGCCAGGCGTTGCGGCAAGCACCTATAGTCCCAGCTACTTGGGAGACTGAGGCAAGAGAATCACTTAAGCCTAAGAGTTTGAGGTTTCTGTGAGCTGTGATGCCACAGCACTCTACCGAGGGCAACATAGTGAGACTCTGTCTCAAAAAAAAAATGCTTTGTGAATTGTTATCACTTTCCCCAATTCTACCTTCCAAAGGTAGGGAAAGGGAAGGATGGAAGTGAGTCACACAAGCAGCTATTTCTGTGAGTTATGAGTGAGGACAGCATCCCTTCCCTTTATTTTCTCCCTATTTCTGGAGCCACCATTTTGTTAGTTCCTGAATGGCTAGACCTGCCTGTCAACTAGACCTCCTACCTCCATTTACCCTGAAAACATCCTCCCAGAGACCTTTTTTCATGATGTCACATCTTTATTAAGGAAGCTACAGTGGAATCTTAAATCTTTATAGGATCAGATAAAATTTCCAGGCTGCATTCAGAACTCTCAGTGGCTACTTTGTACCCTTTGAACCTCAGCTATTGACCCTCCTCAGCACTACCTCCTAGCTCCTACCTACAGCCCTGGCACCCATTTCTACACTTTCAGTAGTCATTTTATTATTTTTTATAATGGCCTCATATCTCTGCTAGCAGGCCTGAAGTCACGGCAGAAGGGGAGAGGGGGACCAGAGGGACACAACTTCAATGAAGGCGACTTTAAGTCAAGCCCTGGATCAGGTCATCTCATCTAATCTTTGCCAAAAGCTCATAAGGTAGACAATGGCTTCCGGCTCTACTTATGGAAACACAATAGGGGCTTAATGCACGTTCACGTGCTGAGTAAATATGCAGAGAATATTTGCGCTGTGAGTGAATAGAAAGGAATTAGGAAAAACAAGATACAGTAGAGAAAAGAGGCCGCTCATCTTACTTTCAACCTAGTACATCTTGTGAATACTTCAATTTTTAAAAGAAATTTTAAGGCTAGAGTAAACCAGAGGGTCAGACAAGGAGAGAAAGCATCACGTGTTACCAGAATTTAGGATTGCTTAAGGCAATTTGACAGATGGGATTTTGCTCAGTTTCCTCCGGGGCTAATCCACCCTAGGTCAGGCATTTTTTAAAGATTAGTATTTTGAAATAAAGCTTTGCACCTGGGAACGTACTGAGGCAGGAGAGCATCTCCCTTCTCTCCACTGTTCCAGTGCTTAAAGTGTGAGAATTTTCGAATGAGATATGAAAGCAAAGACAACAAAGCTTACGGATAATAGTCTCGGAGGACTTTAATAACAGCCATCTCTAAAGCAAAGCCTGTGGACTCCTAAAGCCATAGCTGCTCGTTTAAGAGGCATTGCAATGTGGTGGACCTGAAAACATACTCCTTATCTACCTAGAGCAACCAGGCTCCAAGCCAAACAGCAGTCCTCAAATTAACTCTTGTTTCTCTTGGGATGACAACTCTGCTGCTTTTAAAGGTATTGCAATGGGCACATACAGAGTAGGGGGGGAAATGTCATACTCTCTTATGATTCTGTACCCAACTCTTTTTCCTGATCTAGTTAGGAACTTCCACTGGTTACATTAGAGTCTTTATTAGGCTAAGACTGTGGGTCCCAATCCTCTATATGAGTGCTCTTCAAGAAATCCCTTAGGAAAGATAATGTTGTTTTCTTTTGCTAGTTTTAATTTCTAATCCATGACAGACCCATACTTCTGTACCATGCAATAAAAATGAATTACTAATAAAATTACAAAAACCAAGCATACAAAATGCAAGCCAGTGCTTTTTTATTTTTAGATTGCTGTACATGTTTCTAAAGATTTACTCTGGATTTCTGTTTTTTATAATGGAATGTATATCTCTGTGTCTGTGCCCGCATGCACGGGCGTGCTTTCCAAAATCTCAACCATTTACAGCCATGTCTAATAAATCATTTTGAATAACTGGGCTAAGGGACTGTTACTTTGGTACATTCATTTTTCTTTTATTTAATTTCGTTTAAAGTGACAATACCTTTTCAAAGCCATTATATGGATAAAAGTCTTTTAAAGCATTTCACATGGACTGCTTTCTTGTTAAACAGGTTTTATTAAGCATAAATCTGCTTTCTCTGGCTAATTCAGGATCATCATCATTAACGTTAATTATTTCGCTTTGCTGTAAAGCTAGGTGATGCCTTCAAGGGCTGCTAATACATGTAGAGCTGTTCTTTTCCACACTGTATGACCCTGGTCAATTATGCGCACCTGCAGCTCCTTTTACACCTTGCTGGTTCTGTGTCAGGTGTCACTTCTTGCTCCTCTCAACTTAGTGAGAAAGGATAACTTCTTTCCCACTTTGAAGCTTCTGTCTCTGACCTCCTAATTCTTGGAAATCAGGTCGTCCCTTTTTGAATAGGTAAAAATTATCAGTAAGGAGGAATCAGCAGCCTTGCAGTTTTTCATATACTTAACTGCTTTCAGAAAAGCTTAGTGATGGAATGTCCATAATAAACATTTTAAGATTAGGTCCTTATTTTTCCTTTTTGTTCATGTTTTTTTCTTCTTGGCTATATTAAAATATGGCAGTTTTCATTCTCTGAGTTCCTTTTTAAAGACTGATAAGTCTATTTACATAGGAAAGAAAATATGTGGCTATGATTAGCCATAATGTTCTGGAATAGGATCATAACCATTTGTTTGGAGAAGAGAAAGAAGCATTCATCATTAATTCTTGATATCTCCCTTCTTTATTTTTCTTCTAGTAAAAAGTTTGTAACTTCATATTCTTCCCCAGTTGTCTTATCACTTATGAACACCTTGGAGTCTCCTAGTAATACTTGTTGAATTAGATAACATAAATTTAATATTCAATGATCTTATCTTTGTACTTTTCCTTATAAACTTTGTCAGTGGCTTCATAAAGGAAGGTTTTTCTCATACTGAATTTGAGAAATTGTGCTGTTTTCTACCTATTTCTCCCTAATACTCATCATCTTTTCCAATAAGGTTGTCCAATTAATTGTCCATGCTCTGAAACCAAACTCCTCTCACCTTCATGCCATTTCCATGCTATTTTTTTCACCTGCCATGTCCTCTTTCTCTGCCTTTCTCAATCCTATTCATTCCTCCAGGTTCGATCCAAGTCCATGACTTCATGAAGTTTATTTCTATCACTTGATTTCCACATGGATTCTCTTATAATCATAAGCCTTACATTAGCTCTCATTTATTAACAACTTCCTGTGTTCTGGATGCTGTTCAAAGTATTTTACAAAAATTATTCTGTGTAATATTCAAAACAAACCAGCAGATAGGTATTATTATTTAATGCTTAGTCAAACCAAAGAGATTAAAGAGTTTCCAATCTGATAAAGGAAAGAGAAGGGGGTAGAGTCAAATCTATGTCTATTGAACAGCACTTTGCCATGAGTTTTCCCTGGAGGCTGAGACAGGGAACTTACACAAGTTAGGCTAGACATCTAGGTAAGAAGGAATGTGGGATTTGTAAAGTCCTTTCAGAAAACAGGATCCCCTACTCCTAAAACTACTACACTGTGAACATACTGCTTTTCTCATATCTGAACTTTTTTGGTACTCACAGTTGAAATTTGCTTTGTAATTGCATAGAACTTTAGGCTATATGTTTCTTTGGGGGGCACATTATTTTTCCATCTGCACTCATTTTCTTAATTGTTTTATGTTCTCTCTTGTTGCACTGGATATATTTCTGTCCGCTGCTACAGATTGTTTAGCAGTTTCCATATTAATAAGGCCATAAAATTACTCTTTGAGTGCTGAAAACAGTGTTATCCTTCATTGTTTAATGGTAGTGCTAGATTAACTGAAATTTACAAGGGGGCATTTTTTTAAGGTTTTTTTTTGTTTGTTTGTTTGTTTGTTTGTTTTTTGTTTTTTTAGACAGAGTCTCATTCTGTCACCCTGGGTAGAGTGCCATAATGGCATAGCTCCCAGCAGCCTCAGACTCCTGGCTCAAGCAATCCTCTTGCCTCAGCCTCCCAAGTAGCTAGGACTAAAGGCGTCCGGCCACAACCCTGGCTATATGGGGGCATTATTAATAGGGAAAATTGCCATCAACAAAACAAAGAGATAATACAGCCTAGTGGCTAAGAGCACAGACCCTGGTTTCAGAATCTTCCTGCATTGTTTATTAGCTATGTGACCCTGGGCATTTTCAGTTAATTTTTCTGTAATTTCATTTTCTTATATGGAAAATGAACATAATAATGCCTATCCCAGAGGCTTATTAAGAGAATAAAAGGAGCCCATGTACATCCAGTGCTTTGATAGTGCCTGATGTATAGTAAGTGGTAGGTATGTTGCTGCTGTGGCTGCCCCCCTACAGTTTTTGTTTTTTTGTAACAAATACCAATCTCCCCTGTTCATTATTGTTCTTCCCAAAGAATACAATCACAAGAAGAGACAATGATGCAGAATACAGTGAATGTAGTAACTAAGAACTAAGGCTTGAGGGATCTCTTCTAGTTAAGTCAGAAGTGAAATGAAACTGTCTAAAAATTGTGCCTGTGGCTCAGTGAGTAGGTCGCTGGCCCCATATACCAAGGGTTGTGGGTTCAAACCCAGCCCTGGCCGAACTGCAACAACAAAAAAAATAGCCGGGCATTGTGGCGGGCGCCTGTAGTCCCAGTTACTCGGGAGGCTGAGACAAGAGAATCGCCTAAGCCCAGTAGCTGGAGGTTGCTGTGAGCCATGAAGCCATGGCACTCTACCAAGGGCGACAAAGTGAGACTCTGTCTCTAAAAAAAAACAAACAAAAAACAAACAAAAAAATAAAATAAAAAACATTTCTATGAAGATTATCCTTTGTCCAGGTTGACTACCCTCTGAGAAGAACACATGATGCCTTATACCAACCTTCTGCTTTTCTGTGCTCCTATCTCTAAAGTTTAGTCTCAAGACAAAGGTCATCACGCTGGTTCTAGGCAAGTGTGAATGTGTTCCTTCCTACCCATCTTGTCCTCCCCACCTAGGATGCATGCTGCTTACTGATACTGAAAAATCTTAACTACGGTCTGCCAGCCTTTAACAGGCTACAACGTGCCCTTCATTGATAGTCACCCTACTTCCCTGCCTTTCGAAAGGAACGTGGTCAAACAATGTTTATGCTGATGTGTCGGGTCATCATTACCTGGCATGACTCATAGTTCACATGGCTCTTATAGACAAAGAGATAAGTTACTGATGGGAGAATTTCTGTTCTGGCTACAGGGTATTTAGTAGTAAGGAAACCATTTCATTGCAAACAGTTCTTGCTTACAGGTGGTCCCGGACACCTAATTACAAAATGAGAAATGAAAGGGGTTGTCAGGATTCCATTTTAGTTCAGAAAAAATCAATTCATGTGGGGAAATTGTTTGTTACAATTAGAAATACTGGCTTTCCCTGTGCTGTCCCCTCAACAATCATTTTCCCCCCTCTTGTAAATAATATTTAGAGTTGACAACTGGATCCATTTCCCAGTTTTAACATTTTACTAGATATGTGACTTTTAGGCAACATCTCTGACCCTCTGTGGTCACATCTGCAAAACAGAAAAGGCAATGTAATTCACAAAGCCAAGGGGAGAAAAATTAAGGTGGTGCATTTGTAAATGCTTTGTAACCTGGAAAGCCCTTTCCTATACATGTGTCATTTGTTGCTCTAAACCACCATCATGTCCTACAAAAGTAGTACTGATGTATGAATTACCTTCCTGCCACTGCTAAAACTTAACTTCAGCTTCTTCTGCATTTCTAAAGAGAGAGGTGTTTTTTTCCTTTTCTTTTTTTCTTTATTTTTTAAATTTTTTATGGCAAATTAATATGAGGGTACAAATGTTTAAGTTACATTGTTTTCAGTTCAAGTTCAAGTTGTAGTTGAGCCCTTCACCCAGGGAGTGTGCTGAACACCCTCACATTGTGCACACTAGGTGAGATCCCACCACCCTTCATCCTTCCCCCTTCCCCCCACCGTTTCCCTTCTCCCTTCTCCCCCCTCCCCCCCCAGACTGTATTTGTGTTTTATTATTCATGTGGGCATGTAGTTGTTTATATATTGGTCTCATATTAGTACTGAGTACGTTGGATATTTTTTTCCTTTCTTGAGATACTTTACTAAGAAGTATGTGTTTCAACTCCATCCAGGTAAACACAAAGATATAAATTCTCCCTCTTTTCTTATGGCTGAATAGTATTCCATGGTATACATTTACCACAGTTTGTTAATCCATTCATGGATTGATGAGCACTTGGGTTGATTCCACATCTCACAAGGACATTTGCACTAGAATGTTTATTGCAGCTCAGTTCACAATTGCCACAATTTTATCCCAGTATCTGTGAGGTTTGGAAAGAAATTCTCATTATAAATAAGGTACATATTAGATTTTAAGAAAATAAAGACAGAACTGTCACTTACATTCCTGTTAATTTCCCATGGTCCTAAAACCAGACAAATAATCAGTCCTTGATAAATACTTGTTTATCAATTTTATACTTATTTCTGGGTTGGTAATAAAAAACCAAGATGTTTATGTGCAGTGTAACATACATGGAAAACATGAAAATTAGCAAATTTTATAAGTGGGAATCAACATCCCACTTGTGATTAGAAGACTTTACTTTCTTTAATCAACAAAGGAAGTGTTCATGGTTTCGTGATATACTTGATCGTAGGAAGCTAATGAATGGGCCTAGATCTCTGCTATCAATGCAGGTTATAAACTTTCAAATATACCATTGTTCATATGCATGTTAATGTAGAAAACTGATCTTATTAGTCAACATACTTTATTTTCTAGAACAACTAAAAGTGTGGCTTTAATGACCAAACTATGTACTTAGAGGTCCAGTTTTAGGTAGTATACGAATCAAATATAATAGAAGTAAAGTAAAAGAGAAGCAAGGGAATTATATGGAACTTGGATCTGGTTGGGAGGTTTGTCCCGAAGTTTAACATTTAGATAAATTACCTCACTTTTCTCTTTTGCTGAAGAAGTAGCAAATTAGGCCAGGCATGTTATTCCATGTTGGTAAAGGAATACAAAAGAAAAAAAATAAATAAATGGATGTATAATTGACCAAACTCCACTCAGCAAGAAGCCCAGTATTAGTTTCCTACCATGTAAGGTAGTTTCAAAATCAATCTATATCCCTCTACTGCAAGCCCAGTTTTGATGAAATAAAGATAGATGCTACTCCAGCTGTTTTAGTATTTTCCTTCTTTCAACTTCCCATGTGGTTCTACCCTTATTCCCCTTCCTGCATTGTGGTCAAAGATGGTACACAACTCTTTCTAGAGTCCATCAGTGATACTTTGGCTGCCAAAAATAGTGACAGGAGACATTCATTGTTCATCTACCTTACTTGAGTACCATTCAGATTTCTGCATGTTTAGAGGCTATGACTGAGAACATGAGCCAATCCTCCAGAATATCAAATATGTTGTTGCGGCCACTTTCCCCCTTACTTTAGCAGAGTCATTTAATTCAATTTTAGAAATAGAGAGAGAGAGAGAAACAACTTTTCTAGTTACACAGATCAATCCAATTGTTCGGAGCTTGAGAATGAATTTTTAAACTTGTTCAACAGAAGCATACAAATCTCCAAGAGCAAGTCAGATAATGTACAAAGCCTTCATTCATTGTGTAGGCAGAAAGGAATGCTGGTACCCAGCAGCTCTCTAAGGAATGTTCCCTTGGCTTTCACTGTTCTGCTGGGAACAAGGAGGGAAACACATATATAAAATGAATTTATAATGTCTCTGGCTTGTAATGGCAAAATGATAAGAAAAGTTGGCTGTTTAATATAAACTGTCAGTTGCATATTCCAGGCCTTCTCTCTTTGAGGTCCCTCCCACATCCACACGCCTGGCTACCGTTTAGTGGGGAGTACAAAGTGGCCATTTATTATTATTGACTCGTGAGGCCTGTGCTCCAAAATTCATTCTGTCAACAGAATGTAAGCAAAGTTGGCATTTTAAAGCAGAGATCTTTCAGCTTCTGGGTTTTCTCAGGATTGCTATGCAACAGGATCAGTGCTGTAGTCCCCGGTTCAAGCTGAAAATGTTACACAGGAAGACATACCATGTAAAGGTCAGATTCTTCTATGATAATTTTCTTGATCTGTGTATATACAAACGAAGTTGAATGCATAACCTCTTGTCATAACTCTTACCAAGGTCCTAAGGACTTTCCACTTGTCAAGCCTAAATATATGATGCTAATGGGAAGCCTCACTAATAAATGTATGATGCTATAACATATGTATTATGCTGTAGTACCAGGGTGAACTTAATGTGTATTGAGAAGATTCTCTCCTATGATAGGTTCCCATTAATGTGCTGGTGCTGTCGATCAAGTACAAGCTTGTTTATTAGTCTCTCTGTGCTTTTACGGTCAGTGTTAACTCTACAGAATATTATTTACATGGAAATATGACTTAACCTATACTGTAATGAAATGATTGGTACTGGAGTATACTTTATCGCAAAATGTATTTTGTATCACTGCCATAAAACAATATGTTTTTGTCCATGACCCAGGAGGCATAACTTATAAACTTTATAAAGTTATAAATCTATTACTTTCCACCTCCTATTGGTAAGGAATAAATTTATTAGACTTAATAAGATGCCCATTTTCAATCTATATAATAACATGAAGAGTCAATGCAGCAAGAAGAGTGATTTGAGGTGTATCTTCTTATTCGCTGGCCCAACTGAAATGTCTTTTGAACTAGTAGTTTACTTTTTACAGTTCAATAAATTCACATCCATAGCTGCTTTTTTCAGTTCGCTAATTGTGAGTGTATTCTTCTTCCTGGTGTCCTGTAGGACCTCCAAGGGGAAATTGAAGCACACACAGATATCTATCACAACCTGGATGAAAATGGCCAAAAAATCCTGAGATCCCTAGAAGGTTCTGACGATGCAGTCCTGTTACAAAGACGTTTGGATAACATGAACTTCAAGTGGAGTGAGCTTCGGAAAAAGTCTCTCAACATTAGGTAGGAAAAGATCTGGAGCGAAAGATCCAGAAATGAATTAAAATGGCAAAATTTTCTTGTTTTCTTAGCGCAAATAACTAATACTTCACATGTTCATGTAAACCACCCAATTTCAGAAGAATTCGTTTTATTTTTGGATAAATGAATCATGTATTTGCTTGGAATGGAGATGATACTTGAGGGTTCAGATTAGATTAAAATGATGATGTTTTGTAACCACAGGAGAGATGCATATTAAGACATTAGAGCTAATTTAAATGAGGAACACAGCTCTCCTAATTTCATAAAGCTCTTTCTTGGCTTATTACGGGGTTATACAAAAAGTGATAATATTAATGAATGCTTATTAGGGAATTTTTTCTTTGGCACTCTAAATGCATACCAGAGGGCAGTCTGTAAAAACCATAACACATTATAATTCAGAGTATAGAGGAGACCTCTCCATAGCTCCTGCAGCTGAGGGGAGTATAGCAACTTCCTGTCTTTTGTTTGCTTTGGGATTTTGTTAAAACACATCCTCTGTAGACTAAGCCTTTAGGTGTACTATACTCACCCACTTTGTACTTTGCCCCTTTTTGTGTGTCAACTGTTTTTTGAGAAGTTAAAGGGCCGGGGAAAGCTCTTGTTATCCCAGTTGTGCCCTAGTTCATTGGAGGGACAAAAGTGCAGAGATAGTAAATGAAGTGCCAATTGTTACTTAAATGACCTAAGAAGTGCAGGGAGTAGAAGCCAAGATTACTGCTTTCTAATCGGTTGCCTTTCCTAACTCTTTGTCCTTTATAAAAATAGTCTGTGCTTTTTTTCTGTGTCTAGAGCAAGGAGGTAGAAGAGAATGAATGGACTTAATGATCATTACAAAATAGTGCGACTAGTTACTACCTCAAGGTAGTAAGACTACAGAAGGGAGATTTCTTTTCTTCTTCATAGTTCTCCTAAATTGTTCAAAATTTCAACATCTGTTTACTTCAATAAGAAGGAAAAAGGAACTGAAATGTTGTTAATGCAAAGCACTATTATAAAATCTGCACCAAATATGAAATAATGATAACAGCTAATACATGATGTGTCTTCATGGCATGCAAACGCATAAAGCACTTTACTTATTCTTATTGTCCCACTTACTGATCTCAGCAACCCTAAGAGGTAGATTCTATTATTATACTCTCTTTATATTTGAAGAAAGTGAGACACAGAATCTAAATAACTTTCCCAAGGTTACTTAATTAGCAAGTGGCAGATCCAAGATCAAAACACAGGGAGTCTGACTGCAGAGACTGAACTTGTAATCATCATATTGTATCATAGAGTTTAAAGAAAGAAGGAAACTTATGAATAAATGCATAAAAATGGAAAGGATGAAATAGAAAAGCATATTTCTAAGAATACAGCAGGCTTTGTTTTTGTGTCTATGTTTTTTCCCCAAGTTTGCACACCAGTTTCCAAGACATTCTTTCTCATCTCCCTATTTTGTCCATGAATTTTGTATCAATACGTTGGAGATGAGTTGGGGGCAACAATGTGGAATAGTATTTTCAAAGATGCAGAGACTTCATTAGCTTTCTACAATTTAAACTCTTAAGAGAGGTCAGTATGTATAATGACAAAGGCCATTTCCATAACATCTGTCATGAAAAAAGAATGAAACATGCAAGATGGAAAAGATAGGGAAGACATGAAAAAAGAATAAAACATGCGAGATTGGAAAGTTAGGGAAGAGATGGTAGGGAAGGTTTAAAAAAAAAAAGAAAGTTATTCTTTTTTGCAGGAAAGAAAAAGAAAGGTGCTATAATTGTTCTGAACATCACTCAATGCCTTTTCTCTCCTTCATGTGAACTTGATGAAATAAAAGGAGAATTGAAAGCGGCAAACAGCATGTCAGCCAAAATATGAGCTCTTCATTCTCAGCAATTTCCCATATGCCAGCTACTGCAGTTTAATTCTTGCTGTCATTAATCAAGTAGAAAACAGTTACCTTAGCTTATCTAAGGTGCTGCAAATTCTAGAATTTACATAGTCAGATCAATGGTTTTGGCTTTTAAATAGGCTTCTCCAGTAACACAGAGTATGTTATAAGCACTCACTTATAAAAAGCAAAGAAGTAATCATTCACATCAAAGCAATTTAGTTTATTTCTTGGCACTTGATTGAAATAAGAGTATCAGTCAGTCTATAGAGAATGGCAGGGCTCAGTTGAGAGAAGCACAGTAAAAGTAGTGATGTGGAATGATTGTTAAATAGGATAGATGAACTTGGAAAGAGTTAAATACAGAGTCACCAGTGGCACTGATAAGCCTGCATTGTCAATCTCGCCTGTTTCTCTACCAGGGTCATTTTATTGTGAAAAGTTACAGCGATTAAAAAATAATTTCAAAGATACCCTGGAAAAACAACTGTGCTTGCCCAAGTTATGACATTATACCAAAAATTTACCGGTGATTCATTGTTTTCATTAGGGATTCATTTTTTTTTTTTTTTTTTTTTTTTTTGCAGCTTGGCTGGGGCCAGTTTCGAAACTGCCACCCTCGGTATATGGGGCCGGCACCCTACTCACTGAGCCACAGGTGCCACCCTTCATAAGGGATTCTTAAACCACTTTTATATTTCCAAAAATGAAACCATTAGTGCTTAATTTCCCAGATGTCCATCTTTAATGGGAAAAAATGAGTTTGAATCTAAATGATTTTGAAGTTTGCCTTTGCATTCCATTGGCTCAGAAGAGGTATCCTCGTGCTTCCATATCCAAGTCTATATCATGTTCTTTTACCTCCAATTATTGTTCTTCTGCCCTAGATCTTTCCTCTTCCTGTGCTTATGATTCTTATTTAAGTCATCATATCATGCTATATTGATAGATTTGTCTCTGTTCTTTTACATGGTTAGATAATCCATTACACATTAAAACTATATCTTGGACAGTGTTCCTATCCTATTACTGTTTTGTTCAAAAGCTTTCATCTTGTTGGTTTCCACATCTCTCACTCATTCATTTATTTATTCATTCAACAAATATTTAATGAGTGCCTTACTATGTGTTAGGGACTCTTCTAGGCACCCAGGAATCACCGCTTTCATGAAGTTACACTTAGTCACTAGAACCTAGCAGATGCTCCTTATTGTGCCTAGTAAGTCATGCTAATCCCTTTCCTCCTCTATTCTTTTTCTGCCCCCAATTCCGAGCAGCATTCTAGTTACTCCCCAACATGCATTCTCGGAGCCAAGTAGATTCTGCTTTCTACTCCCATTCCTGCTCTCCAATAACTTCACTCTCCCACACGAGTGTGTGCATTGTTGGTTCTCACATTTGCAATACCATCTTTCCTCTCATTGTCCAGATCTTGACTCACATTCCATATTGAACATCTTCTCCAGCTGTTTCTTCACAAGGTCCCAGTACTGTTCTTACTTACACTTGGTAACAAGTGCTTTCAGGTATTCAGGAGTGGTTTCATAGGGCTGTGCTTGCTGATTCCTGCTGAATTAGATGAACATAAAAACCCAAACTCTAGGGTGGTGCCTGTGGCTCAGTGAGTAGGGCACTGGCCCCATATACCGAGGGTGATGGGTTCAAACCCGGCCCCAGCCAAACTGCAAAAAAAAAAATAGCCGGGCGTTGTGGTGGGCGCCTGTAGTCCCCAGCTACTTGGGAGGCTGAGGCAAGAGAATCACCTGAGCCCAAGAGCTGGAGGTTGCTGTGAGCTGTGTGACGCCATGGCACTCTACCAAGGGCAACAAAGTGAGACTCTGTCTCTACAGAAAAAAAAAAAAAAAACCCAAACATAAGCCAGTGAGATACAGTAGAAAGAGTCCTGGCCCAGCAGTTGGACAACCCAGTTTCCCTTCTGGCTCTGTTACTATCTACTTACCGTACAGTCTTGAGCAAATCACTTTACTACTTCATACTTCAATTTTCTCCCTCACTGAAATGATGAGGTTTAACTAGAAACATGGGTAGTCTCTTCAAGTTCTCTTGAATTTTTACAATTCTATAATTTTTAATTTGCAATCATACTTTATGAACCTGGAAAAATTGTTGAATTTTCTTAATTGATTTTCTTAATTTAAATGGAAGTAATGAATTTAAAAGAGATGGTATAATAAAAAGTAAATGTCATTAAGAGAAATAATACTTTGAAATTGTATAGTGCTATCTCGTAATTTAATTCAAGAAAAGTATATGCCATCATTCTACATCTAGATTGCACCAAGTTTTGTCCAAGAGATAAAATTAGTGATAACTGCCATCAAACAAAAAAAAATTAACTGCTTTAAGTAGGAAAGACATAAAGTAAAAATTTTTTACTTACATGTATACACATACACACAGAGTTAATGGCGACATTATCCAACATCAGGATGGTGACTAGTCAAAGTGTTTCTTATTCGACAAACCTAGCACTGTGATTTTTTAAATATTAATAATTTGAGAAGTAGTCAAGTGAATTTTTTGCATAAGAAATATGTAGAAAACTTTCCCTTTCATCCACCACCAGATGATTTTTTACAGATGATTATTATATGTGCTATTAACTATGAAAATTATATAATATGTTGTCAACACAATTTCAGCAAAAATTACATTCAGTGACATTTTTATACTTGGCAGAAAAACTTGTAAATGTTATATAAAAACAATCACATTTACGAAATGTTGAACGTTAATTTGAGAGGCAAGAACACTGACATTATGTGGTCCACAGCATCAATAAATCTCTTGGAGAGTATTTGGTGTTAGAAGTTGAAATAGTTAGAGATATTTTTCCTGTAATAGAGAACAAAGAAAGAGCAAAAAGGCAGATTTTCTTCTACCTTTGAGAGAAAAAACACATCTTGGACACTGAGTATTTCTGATCGTCTTTTCTCGCTCTTGGAATGTTAATTATATTTGGCAGTTGGAGTTCAAGACCCATCTGAAAAAAAAATGTTGACTTCTCTTTGGGCTTAATTCTTCCCCCTTATTTAAAGCCCCATAGCTCCCATTTTATTTCTGTGGTTCTTCATTATGTCTGCATTTCTACCTTTTCTTTCCGTGTGCTTAAGTTCTATTTTATTACACAAGGGCACAAAGGTATACGAGGACATATCATTAGTTTTATGAAGGAAGTCAAAGTGAAAAATGAATTGGATATAACACATTTTGCTTTAAGAATACATGCCTTTCAAAAGTAAAGTTTTAATGGGCAGTGACTGTGGCTCAAAGGAGTAGGGCGCCAGCCCCTATACTGGAGGTGGTGGGTTCAAACCCAGCCCTGGCCAAAAACTGCAAAAAAAAAAAAGTAAAGTTTTAATAAGAATTTCAAACTAAGTATCAACCAAATCATACTTGAAACATCTGTGTCTAGAGAAATAACAATCACTTTATCAGCCCCTATGTGTCTTAGAGTCCTGATGCTAAAGAGTTCCTTAAAAACCAAACAATATATCCCAACATACCTAAAATTTCTCCATTTTACCTAAACCTTACAAATTGCAGAAATTATCTACTTCTTAAAAATTAGCATTTGCCTTTTTAAAAGCTGGTAACCCCTAAGCCCTTATCTTCACTAATAAAGATTAATAGAAAATGGATAGAAGCTAGGTGTGCCCCTTCAAATTACCTCTTTTATTGTCTTTTGAGTAGCTAAGTATAAATAGATTATATTTGACAATTAGCAATGTTAAAAGAAAAAGTTTAAACAAATTAAGTTTAGTAGTTTATTTGGGCAAAGAACAACTCATGAATTGGGCACCATTTGGAAACAGGAAAGAAAACTCAGAGAGCTCCACCCAGCAATATAGGCAGGCAGAATTTATAAAAAGAAAAAGAAAGTGACATACAGGAACAGCTTTACTGATTATAGCTTAGCATTTGTCTTATTTGGTCCTGGTGTAATGAGGCATTTGCCTTATATGAACATGATCTGATCAGTTGGCATCCTGTGAGTGGCTGATACTTAGCTATTTGTTACAAGAATTTAGTCCTGAATTAGGTTATACTTTATTTACATACCAAATTAGATTGTGGTTTTCTATGTACAAAAGAAACTTTAAGTCAAATTTAATTTAACAGCAAGAAGCCTTTTTGCTCAGGGATCCAAAACATTTGGCTAAAACCACTAAGGCTAAGGATTTCCTCATCTAAGAAATGTTTGTAATTTCCATTTCCCGTGTCTATATATAACAGCTCAAGTTATGTTTTTCAGCAGCTTTCTTTGTACTTTTGCATCTCGGTTTCCACATTTACAAAACAAGAAAGTTGAACTTCAAGCTCTCAGGTTCCTTCTAACCCTGATAGCCTATGATATAACCAGAAAAAAATCATTACAAATACAAAGAAACATCTTTAGGAAGAAACATGTCAAATACAAACATAGGTTAGTCATTTAAGAATATTTGGTATGCACTCATGAAAATAAAAATTAGGCAGCTGCTTTCAACAAATGTATTGGAAATGTGTCTTGAAAACACTTCCCAAGCTTAACATAGTCAAAGAAAATATTTTCTGAGCTCATAGTGTTTCAATACATTTAGATCTTCAAAATCATGTCGCTGACAAATACCACCTTAGTCTTGTAGAGAACAACAAGTAATGTTTGGGGCATATCAGAAATACTTGAATAAATTTTTTATCAAAGAATGATCCAGGAGCTCACCTGCAGAGTTGTGAACGTTCTTGTTGAAAATGCAGATTCTTCTTAAGAGTACAGAAATTCTCAAAAAAAAAAAAAAAAAGAAGAAGAAGGAGAAGAAGGAGAAGTACAGAAATTCTGAAAGTGGGACCTAGCAATCTGGATTTTGAACACACTACTCAGATGTTTCTTATGCACACTAAAGTTTGAGAAACAGAGCTTTGGAATAAATACCTTTCTGTGCATTGTTTTCAATTAGAAGCCATTCTCTAACTGGCTTTCACCTTTTTACCCCTTACCCAATGTCCTCTGTCCTCATATCATACCTTTCCATTCACTCTGATGCTTTAAAAGGAAAAAGAAATAACCACTTGATATGTAGTCAAGATGATCGAACATTATGAAATTTTACCTAATTCCACACCTCAGGAGTAGTCCCATACCCCAGATCATGCGTACATTTCATCCTTTATGGTTCCAGGTCCTTCTGCAGCCGCTATCTTAACTCTCTTGACTGTCTTCTCTTAGATACTTTAGAACTGAATTTCCTAAGTCTCAGGGCTATTTTTTCTCTCTTAGGGGACACAGAAGGGTTCATTGACCCACTAATAATTAGGTGGCATTATTTAACCCAGAACCGGGTTGTACCAATTCCTTGTATAAACCGAGCAGCAACTTGAGGTCTCACCTTGGGCAGCCCGCCCTTCATCGTATCGTGGAAACCTCTCAACTACGGTGAAACTTCCTTTCCTCTACCAGATAGAGGGAGACCAAGCACTAGGCATCTTTATATTCTGCCTTCCCTTCCCCTTTCCCTATTCCCCAATGCCTCATTGAGACACAGAGGCACTCAATAAATATTTATTTAATCAGTGCCTTTTCTGCCATTTGCTGGTTTTCCATGTCTGGATTCTGCCTTTCCCTGCCTACCTTTCCAAATGTCCTACTTGACAGCCTCTTTTGCCCTCCAGGGGACCAAGCTGTGAATTCCAGACACCCCAGGGAATCCCAGTAACCAGTACTCATTACATGCTGTTAAACAGCTAAAATCTTGCATGGGGAATTCTCACTTAGGCTTATCACAGAAAAGTGATAACTGAAAGAGAAAGAAGGAACAGAAATAGAAATGAACTAACCTCTACACGGTATGGAAGCTGAATGAACTATTATATTTAATTCATGACATTTATGTTATTTCATGATTCATTTATTGGGTAATAATATCCTTGGACTCTTGAACTATTTAAATTATCTTACTTGATGGAAATCCCTTCGTTTCTCTGAATATGCTGTTTATATTGTGCATTACAGAATTTTTTTGACAATTTGGAAAAGTATAAAAAAGAAGGCTTAAATCACCTGTAAATGAACTTCTGAGGGATAACCCGGTTGTCATTCCAGAATTTTTTATACACAAACAAGCATATGTATGCAAACACATACACACACACATTTTAGAAAAATTAAAAAATAAATTGTATTCATTTTTGTAATCTGCTTTTTTTCCTTAGCAACTGACATGATCACCTTTTCCATATCCATAAATATTTGCTCATGTCATCATATTGAACATTAACATAGGATTTCATCGTATGAAGTCATCAATATATAAATAGTCAATTCTCTAGTATTTTTAAACTTGAACTGTTTAATTCAATTCATATATAACATCATTAATTTTGAAATGTAAAAATGCAAAATGTAAAATTTCATTTTTAAATGAAATTTAAACATATAAGTTTCATCACATTTGAAAACAATTAGAAGGTTGGATTTTTGCATTTCTCAAGGAATTTCCTAGTATCGAATATTTGTTTCTTCTCTATCTCAATCATAAATGATGCTATAAATAACATTGTTATACCTATATCTTTATATGCTTTCCTAGTTACTTTCTAAGTAAAATTCTTTAAATTTAAGCTGTGGGTCTTTATATTTGCATATTTTAAGGACTTGCGTGTATCACCAAATTATCCTTCAGAAAGTTTGGAATAACTTAATTTCAGGAGGTAAGTATTCTTTAGTGATTCTGTTTGACTAAGGCCAGAAGAAGAATTGTATTTCAAATGTCAGCCTAGGTTACCAAAGGTCCAAGGGACACATTGCTGTACATGGTCGCTTTGCTTTATGTTTCAATCTTTGCAGTAAGAGACTGTGTCATATTTTTGTTATAATCAGAACTAATTCTTATGAATTAATTAGTAATTACTGATAATATGTGCATGATGCAGCATAATTCCTAATTTACCTGAAAATAAAGCTTTGCTAGCATTCTGCCTTTCCTCTTTGTTTTCTGGATGAACATTTATTAATTTGCCTTCTTATCCCCAAGTAAAATGTGGATTTCATAGCACAGATCATTCATTTGGATATTCTCAAATAGCTTCTAAGGATTAAGAAGTTCTAAATACGGCTGATGGTAAAGCATTTAGTCTCCTGCCTAAATTAGTCATGTTTGGGAGAAGCTTTCAGACAAATGTCTGATTTTACTCTTCCACGTGAGTTGTTGTCTTAGTTCATTTTACACAAAGGAAACAAAGTGGAAAATGTTAGAGCTTGATGAAAACAAACCCCAGGTGCACACGAATAAAGAACGGGAGAGGAAAAGGAGAAGCATATGGGAAGAGGAGCAGAAAGGAACAGACGCCAGACGGAAGGAGTCAATGGAAAAGGCTGCCGAGGGTGTAGAAATGGAAAAGCCAAAATGTGGGGAGAGACCTTTCCATTTCTCAAACTAGAAAGAATTCCAGTACTAACATGAGTCATATGAAAACTGAGTGTTTTTTATTAGTCACTGGGTCCAAATTTTTTTCTACCAGAAACATTAAGAATCACTGACTGCAACAGTATGGGAAAGCGATTGATTGCAGTAGGCATGCCATGCCAGAAGTCTCAGAATTCTGCATGTGGAAATAAACATATGGCGAAATACCGCCTTTCATCAAAATTGCCATCAAAATACTCCCCATTTTATGACTCTCAATAGAACGTAGCCAGATTTTTATTGAAGAATGCTAGATAGTACAGAATAGGTTTATACACTGTGGAAGGAACCCACCTATGTCCGTTTCATGGAATTGTTAGAATCAACAATTATATTTCTAGAGATTCTGACATAATTCTCTCCTGTTATTTTTCAGGTCCCATTTGGAAGCCAGTTCTGACCAGTGGAAGCGTCTGCACCTTTCTCTTCAGGAACTTCTAGTGTGGCTACAGCTGAAAGATGATGAATTAAGCCGGCAGACACCTATCGGAGGCGATTTTCCAGCAGTTCAGAAGCAGAATGATGTACACAGGGTAGGACATTTTTAAGCCTAGTACCTTGCCCATAGTAAGCATTCAGTGATTATTTTTAAAGTAGTTTTGTCTCAACCAAAATGGTAACTAAATACACAACAAAAAAAGTTTTGTTTAAAATTGAGTTGAATAGAAATCTTTTTTCCTCATCTCATTCAAGAGTCAATTTTAAAGAATCCCAGCCATTATACTTGAAATGTCAAAAGCATCTACATTAACAGTACCCTTTTAAAAATTGCCCATCTCGGTCGGCACCTATAGCTCAGTGGCTAGGGCGCTGGCCACATACACCGGAGCTGGCGGGTTCGAATCCAGCCCGGCCCGCCAAACAACAATGGCAACTACAACCAAAAAATAGCCCAGCATTATGGCGGGCACCTGTAGTCCCAGCTACTTGGGAGGCTGAGGCAAGAGAATCGCTTAAGCCCAACAGTTGGAGGTTGCTGTGAGCTGTGACACCACAGCACTCTACCAAGGGCCACAAAGTGAGACTCTGTCTCAAAAAAAAATAATCATTGCTCATCTCTTTTGGCTATTTTTTAAAAACTTCTCACCCTGGAAAACATTGAACATGAACAAAAGTAGACATATTGCTATGATAAACACCCATGTACCCATCAAGACATCAACAATTATCAATTTAAGGCCAAGTCTATTTCTTCTGTAGCTCTATCCCTTCTACCATTATTTTGAAGCAAATGTCAGGCATGGATAATTTTATTTATAAGTATTTCAAAATGTTAAAAAACACTTTTTAAAAGTAACCACAGTGCTGCTACCATACAGTAAAAATACCAATCATTTTATCATAGCAAATATCCAGTTTAGTATTTAAATTTCCATTTCTCTCACATGTCATATAATTTTTTATGTCATTTTTTTTAACATTTTCTGGTTTGGGTTTAAATAAGAATTGAAATAAGGTCCACATATTACATTTGGTTAATTTGTTTTTGAAATGCCCCTTTTGGATTACTTTCTATTTTGAAATAATTATAAATTCACAATAAGTTACAAAAATAGTACAGTGTTTCCCTGTACATTTTACCCCATTTCCTCCAATGGTTCCAACTTACAGAACTACAGGACAATTGTTACTGTCATTTCAACATGCAATCAATATAAAAATGTACCCTTACAGCCCATCTCAATTCAGCTGAGCTACATTCCAAGTGTTCAGTAGCCAGATGTGCCTAGTGCCGACCCGTTAGGTAGTGTAGTAGATCCGTAGGTTTGATCATACTTGGCTTTGGCTTCTTTTAGCAAGTCTGTTTCATGGCTATCTAACCCTAACCCTTTAGAAGGCACATAATGCTGTGTTTTCGCTTTTGTGTGTGGAACTTTTAGCAGCTGTTAATGATCAGTGGCTAGGAGTTGCAATGTGAAAATTGCCTGTCCCTATCTTTCCTTCTTTATTTATTCACGGGAGTAGGTCTTTGAAGAAAAAAATGTTTTGTAGCCATCTTCTATTTGGATACCCAGGAGACTGCTCAAGTAGGACAGGCAGGAGAAGTGGTTCTACTTTACCAATTTTCAGAATAACAAATTATTAGCTGGAATATTCCAACAGTCACCAATTGTTCCTTGTTTCATTTTGTTTTTAATTACATTTCTATCTTCTCTGCTAGGCTCTGAGTGAGAAAGGCAGAGATTTTTGTCTTGCCCTCCTCCAAGACCCTGGAGCCTAGCAAAGTGTCTAGTGTTACAGTGGATACTGAGAAGTGGTTTTAAAATGAGGGTGAAAGGTACATGAACAGAAATGAATAGCAAACCAAATAGATTACCACCAAATAATAAAAATGTGATAAGATGGTACTGCTTTTGTATGTTCAGCACTTAAAGGAAAGGTCTCAGCACTTAAAGGAAAGGTCTCTATGGAGACACAGCCAAAGGTGGCATCTTAAGGAAAGGTCAAGAGTTTGTATTATTCTGTAGAAGAGGATATAGGAGATTACAGAAAGAGATAAGAGTATGCGGGAAGGTGCAGGGTCTTTGCAAAAAAATGCCAAGGAAACTTCTAGTTTCTCCTTCAGCCATTCTGCTTCATATGATTCGAAATATTAAATTAGCTTGTGTGGTAGGTAGAAATTTAATGGTGCTGTATTTTTTAAATGTTCTAACAGTCAAAATACTGTGGTGTCTATGTAGAAGAGAATTCTTTGAGAAGAATGATCATTTTAAATAGAACACATTAAATGAGACAGAATTTCTACAAAACATGAACTTCGTTCTAACTCCAGAAACCAAAGAAAATGAATCACTGGGCAAGTGAACTAGGAGTCATGAGACGGAGATTCTAGTCATCTTTCTCCATAAGTTAGATTTTGTGGCTACTTTGTTCTTCAGCTATATAAGATGAGGAAATTAGTCCAAATAATTGCCATGGTTCCTTATAGCCAATATTATTTTAATAAATACTGCTTCACTTCCCTAATTATTGGTTTCAATTGCTTTCTTTGGTGGTAAATGTTTGTACTTATCATTCTAAATCCTTACTCAGAACTATGATGACAAACATAACATGATTTGGGGAAATGGTTGTGCTAGAATTATAGGCAACACTCACCAGAATGAAGTTAATTAACCCCTACTTGGCTAGTGTGCTTGCTTAGATACCTACCTATTACCTTTCTTGGATTTGATAGGACTTCTGGTCCTATTGATAACTTTGATAACTTTGCGTTTTCTACATTCATTCCACTATTCCTCCATATTTACCTTCTTCCAAGTACAGTTTAGATTCAATCATGAAACATTTAAATAACTTTTTTTGTAGTTTTTTTTTTTTTTTTTTTTTTTTTGGCCGGGGGCTGGGTTTGAACCTGCCACCTCTGGTATATGGGGCCGGCACCCTACTTCTTTGAGCCACAGGCACCACCTATTTAAATAACGTTTTTATAACCCTATAATTTTTTGCTTCTTTATCTTTTTGTTGCTACAATCTACAAAACACCAAAACTCGGAGACTCTAACTAAATATTTTCTCCTACCTAGACAACATAATGGACTGGAAGAGCAACCTTCAGCCTTCCACTGCCAACACTTCACAGAGTCAATTTCCCTCCAAAATATTTTTGAAGTCTGTATACTGCTGTCATCATCATGGTTACAAGAGGCCATGTCTCCTTACCTTTTGCACCTGCTATTGCCGCCCTACAACATGATCTCTACCTTTCAGTGAAAGAAATCTGTCTAAAAACATAAAATGAATTTTTTCAGTCCTCCTCTTAACATTCTTTGGTGGCTTCTCAATGCTCTTGAAAAAGACCAAAATCCTCAGCAAGGCCCAAAGGCCCTATCTGGCTTTTCTGGCCTTAATCTTCTCTTTTCTTACTACTCTTCTTCTGCTATTTGGACAGTAGCCATACTGCCTTTGGGATTTTTTTGGTTTGGGTTTTGGTTTTTCCCATTCTCCATATTCCATCCAGGTGCAGCTTTAAACATGCTGGCCCTCTGTCTGAAACCCTTTCTACCCACACCTACTTTCTCACAAGGTCCTTGTTAGCATCTAATAATCCTCTATATCTTGGCTCAGATACCATGTAAGCTTTTCCCTGATGCCCACATTTAACCAGCTCTCCCTTTTATACATTCTCATATCACTGCTACTTTTCCCTTCTGTCAGTTACCATTCTTTGTCATCATGTATATGCGTAATTATTTGATTAAAGTCAATCGCTCTCATTATACCATATGCTCCCAGAAACATTGCTGGGAGGGAGAGGGAGGTGTCATTTTTATACCCAGTGCTGCCTTATAAAGTGGTAGACACTGAAACAGATAAAGGAACTAAGGAAGAAAGAAAGGAAAGCAGGGGGTGGGAGGGCAGAAACAACCTATCAAGTAATATTAACCTTTTTTATTCTTCTCTAGTCTGTTGAGACCAAGGACAGAAAAGGAAAGAATAGAGTGATGTTCCTTCCTCTCTTCAGGATTATATTTTGTATTCCCAAATAAGCATCTTTTTGTAAATGGTATAAAGCTATTTTGTTTTTTTTTCTCTTAACAATTTTTTTATTGAATCATAACTGTGTACATTAATGCATTTATGGGATACAATGTGCTGATTTTCTATGCAATTTGGAATGCTTACATCAAACTGGTTAACATAGCCTTTATCTCACTTACTTAATTGTTGTGTTAAGACATTTATACTCTACTCTTAATAGGTTTGACATGCACCATAGGTGAGGTCTCACTAATTACCCTCCCTCCAGTTGGTCTCCCCCCTCCTATAGAGCTATTTTGATGCACAATGCTTTTTTTTCTTTTTTTTATTTCTTTTTTTTTTTTTTTGGCCAGGGCTAGGTCTGAACCTGCCACCTCTGGCATATGGGGCTGGCGCCCTACTCCTTTGAGCCATAGGTGCTGCCCTGATGCACAATGTTTTTGCTTATAGTCTGGCCCAATGCTTTATCAAGCTTCTCTTGGTATCTTTTAGAAAAATCCTTGATACAAAAGGCTCTCCTTCCTCAAAAACATCATCACTTCTGGATATTGATGAGAGAACAGTTTAGCACTCTGTTTTACTCAGAGTTGTGCCACATTTATGTGGTAGTCCTTTCATAGTTATAATGGAAGGGCTGTCTGGTTAGTGATGTTCTTATTGCCTATAGATGAAAAAAAGGGGAAGACCCCTTTATGAAAGTGGGTCTGTCTTTCAGATCTTCTGAATTTAGTTAGGAAGAGAGAAAGAAAACACAATCAAAGTACAAAACTCCATCAAAATGTAATAGGGAATTCCATACTTATAGACTTTTGATTTACTTTACCATATTTCCAAGAATATAAACTTTCTTGTCCTTTATGAGTTTCTTGATTCAGTTTTTGTTGCTATAGAATGCTTGGCATCAAAATGGGTCACCTGTAATCATAAACTTATTCCCCATGTACTTGGAATGTCACTTTTTTTAAATTATCTGCTTACTATCCATTGTCAATTATTAATGTCTTTGATTGTTGCTTTTTACGGGAATACAAATCACATTAACACGTCAAAAGTTGAAACCACAATCAAATATTGTTCATTTTCATTTTCTATAAAACAGGATTTTTATAAAACAGGTGATTATATTTTCTTTGTATGTAATATCAGATTAATAAGAATATTTTGTAACAAAATATGTCTTGTACTCTTTTGTTAGAGGGAAACTCTATTGTCAGTCTCAGTTGCTGTGATGAGGAGGTATATGGTTTCCAAGATAGTCCACACAGGTAGTTGGGGACTGCAATCTCACTCCTCAAAGCAATTTTCACACCCATGGGAGTGGATCTATGTTCTCCAAACCAGCTGGGCAGCATAATAACTACAACTGAATGGCTCTCAATACTAATTAATAAAATAATGCTCCATATGCTGTGAAGTGTTATAAATAATTAAAGCTCAAATGTGCCTTAGCAAATATAAACTGACCAATTTTTATATCGTTTGAATACATTATCCTGGCTTTTACAGTTCCTCATTACTTGCCTCACTAGACTGACTCGTTTTCAATTAGTATGTATTATTCTGGTCCAGATATATTTTTAAAACTGACTTCCTTTGTTTTACTTGAGCAGTCACTAAAGTGATATTTATTACTTGTCTACTTCCGTGATTAACCTAGAGAGAGTTTCAAAAGAGCAAACCATAGTGGGGAATTGCTAAGGAGAACTGCAATAAACCATTCACTTAGTTAAGTCCCTTCCTCCTTCCCCAAATCCAATTGGAGATTAGATCTTGATTATAAGAACACTGTAGGTAATGACTTTTTGTTTGCATTTTTACTAATGAAATTGTTTGTCATTAGGTTTTCATCTTTCAATTTAAAAATCTCTACAGTCCCTTCCCTAGAGACCATTAAGGACACCTTCAAAGCTTCCTGAGATTTTCTGGTTAAGATTTAGATGGAAGTAATCAATACATACATTATTAAAAGAGTGGGCAGAAAGCCATTATTGCTTGGATGCTGTTGACAAATGAAAAGGCTTGAATAAAGTAGTTTACTTGTTCATTTGTCAGGTCATATATTATGCATGTTCGATTTCCTCAGAAGTCACCACAAAGTGAGGGAGAGGGTTAGAAATTCAATAAAATTATCCTGAAATCACATTGTAGTGTATACATTTATTTAGGCTAATTCTCTTATCAATACTGGCCTCCTTACTCTGGCAGCATTTAACTATATATGTTAGCTTGATGAGTTCGCTGTGTTTTCTTTCCTCTGGAAGTAGAAAGTATCTTTGAATGCCATTTGTGAATGTCAAGATTTAAGTCAGCACAATGCTAAGAAAAATGAATTGTTTCCTAGCACCTCTGAAAAACAGCAAAAGGTTGGAATAGAGTGATTCATTCTAACATTCGATGATCTGGCCTCTTAGAGTTTTTAACAACTCTGGTTCCCCTGCAAACTTCACTGTTAGTCAGTTTACTCTCAGATGTTTTCTTAGCTATGTCAGAGGAAATAGGCCTCTTTTTGATTTATTCTTCCTCATTTTTTTTGTATATGTTTGATATCCTTTGCAGTTGTATTTAGGGATGCTGAATAGAAAAGACTTAAAAATTATTTTTAGAACTGCATTTCTAGGCATTTGAGTCTTCTGAAAACTAAGTCTTCTAAAAACTAGCTATATCATCAGAACTTAAGAAAGGAGGCATCTAGGAATTGCTGCTTTTCTTTAATGACTATAACAAGATGAAATGTGAATAATTTACAAACTGACTTCTCTACCAAAGTCTCTTTTCTTGCTTTGGCAAAATATTTGGATATCTCGATAAACTGGTAAAATAGTATTTATCTAATATTTTGCCTTTACAAAGCACTTTTACACTTATTCATTTAATCACAAACGAACCCCTGTGTTCTTCCTTTCCCCCATAAATTTATTTTAGGAAAAATTACACCATAACTCAGACTTCCAGAATTTATTGATTCTTTCAGAAACTGTTCATTGAGTAACTACTCTGTGCCAGAAGCTAAGGATATAATAGTGACCCAAACAAGTCTCTACCCCATGGATGTTTAAACTTTGTCTGAGAGGCCAATATACAGTGAACCCATACATTAATATATTAAATCATGTCAGGTAGTAGTAAGTGCTGAGAAGAGTAAATAAATAAAGTATAGATAGAAAAAGACTAGAAAGTATTGCCCTATCTGAGGAGGTTATGTTTGGGAAAAGACCTGTGTAAGTGAGTGAGCCCAACAAAGACCTTGGGTAACGTGTATTCCAGGTGGAAGAAGCAGCAAATTCAAAAGCCAATTGTAAGAGCAGGTTTGGAGTGTTCCAAGAATAGCAAGATGGGCAATGTATATCAAAGGAAATGAAAACAGTAGACAGTGGTAGGTTGTAGACAGAGGCAAAGGCCAGATAATGAATGGTCTTGTAGGGTGTAATTTGGTGGTAGACTTACTGGAGGACTCTCAGCAGGGATGATGTGATCTGATGGATATGTTTGTAAGTTGTCTCTAGCTGCAGTATAGAGAATGGGACTATAGTAGGAGCAAAACTGAAAGCAGAGAGAAAGAAGGGTAGTGAATTCATTTAGGAAGGAAACAATGAGTGGACAGAGTGGAAATGACAGATATGGTGAAAAACTATTTGATCCAAGATATATTTTGAAGGTAGAGCTGATAGAATTTAAGAGAGATGGGATGTGGAGTGTGAGAAAAAGCAAAGAGTCGAGGATGACTCTGAGGTCTGTGGCTTGAACAAATCAGAAAATGATGGTGCCATTTATGGATATAAGAAAGACTTGGCAATGGCCATGTTTGAGGGTACATGCTTGGAGTGAATCAAAGGTTCCATTTTTGGATTATGTTGATAGAGACAAATGGTATGATTCAGAAATTGTTCACACTTGACAATCTCACATTTTGGCTGAGTCTTTTGAGAATGGATATAAATTATCACAGAGTTTCCTAATAATCTATTCATTTGTACTATCACTTTAGAAGGAATTTCCAAAATTTAAGGTTTAGGCTCAATGACCTAAGACCTAATTTTCTAAATGGCCTTGGGAACAGATTGAGTTTTCATCAGTGATTTCTCAAGGTCAGCTCAGAACTTAACAACATTATTGTCAGTAGGAAGTAACTTTCTCAGTGGTTGTTGGAAGCTGCCCAGCCTTAGGATTGAGAGTCAAACAGCTGTTCAAGGTGCTATGTGAGCACTAAACTATTCCTCCATAGTATCACAGACCAGCAAGCAGGCTGAACTCTATTCTAGCCTGTGCCCTCTCTCTCAGAAAATGTAACTTATTTTAAAAGACTTTCAGAGAAAGTAAATCTCAACAAGGAATTTGTTGAATGTATTTTCCTCTTAAACACTCAAAAGTGTTTTTTCATTGAATAAATTCGACTTTAAAAAATTAATTTCTGGCTTGAATATACACAGTATTCATTTACTTTTCAACTTTACATCAAGTTATTAATTTTATTTTATTAATCTCATTGACAAATTAATACTGTTGTTTATATTGTTGACTGTCTGAAACAATGACTAGATATATCTGATACTGCAATCCCTTGTCTTCATTTTGATTCAGAAGTAGAAAGAAAATAAGATGAAGCTGTTTTCATCTTATTTAAAGGTGATTATGTAGTCAAACCTATAGAAACAAAGAGTAGAAAGAGTAGCCAGAGACTGAGAATGGAGAGTTGTTGCTAAGCTTCAATTAGGAAAGATAGTAAGTTCCAGAGATCCGCTATATATAACATAGTGCCTGTATTTAACAGTACTGATTTGTGCACTCAACAATTTATTAAGGAGATTAATTTCGTAGTAAGTGTTCTTACCACACTGAAAAAAAAGGTAATTATGACCTTTTCTTTGTAACCCAGGTGTCCTTTTTATAACTTCTCTAGTTCTAGCTGTCTCAAATATTAAGGGAAACCTCTGCATTGCTGTTTTTTGTTCTGTTGCCTCTTCCTTCATATTTCTTTCTTCCAAGAATCTCTGTGAATTTCCTTTCGATTCTTGGAGGCAGCATTCTTGCTACCCTGCCATGAACACATTTCTGGGTCTTCACCTTTTCCTAAGATCTTGGTTTTGAATTAATTAGGCATTGATTGTCTCTAAGTCAGCATTGAGTAGAATATTTCTTATATGTTTGGGACTCAATACATAGGGTAACCATTTAAATAAAGGAAGTCATTATGGTAACAGAATGTATTTAGAACTTTCTTATCAGACGTAATAAATAGGAGACACCTATCTAGGTGATGAGCACACTTATAACTTTGACTCAAATTGTACAAAATCAACTTATATAAATAAATATGTATACCCCATAATATTCTGAAATTTTAATAAAATAGGAGACATAGAAAGGAGAAATAATATGGAAACTAGAATGATAATATAGGATGACAAAACAATTAAATACGGATCAAATTACAAAAGGCTGGGAACAGTGGCTCATGCCTGTAATCCTAGCACTCTGGGAGGCCAAGTAGATTGCCTGAGCTCACAGGTTCGAGACCAGCCTGAACAAGAGTAAGACCCTAAAAATAGTTTGGCATTGTGGCGGGTACCTATAGTCCCAGCTACTTGGGAGTTTGAGGTTGCTATGAGCTGTGATGCCATGACACTCTACCGAGGACAAGAAAGTAAGACTCTGTATAAATAAATAAACAAACAAACAAATACTGATCAAATTACAGATATGTCCAGGTTAAGGTCATTGTTCTATGCCTGCTCAGTAACCATTTGTTGAATGAATGGAACGATTACATTACTCTAAATTTCAGGGTCTGTCTGGTGCTCTCCCGCCTCCTAGCTAATGATGCAGATTAGAGAAAAATCCCCAAGCAATAGTCCAAACCATGGATCTTCTGAGTGTTTGTACAGGAACATCTCTTTTAAGAAATCAGTAGGTTGAAGAAGACAGAGGTAATAGAGCAACCTACTAAAGAAACTCCACCCAGTAGCTCAATGGTGACACTCAGCTTCAGATCTGAAATGTGAGAGTAGGCCCAGTATAAGATCTCTCCATTTTTCCCAATTAGCAGCATTATTTTTGTCTCTAGTGATTCGCGAGACCAGCTTTCACCTGCAAGTCTGTTTTGCATCTAAATCAACCTGGCCTACATACAACTCACTAGTTTTCTAACTGGGTACTCAGTATTTTATTCAACAGTATTTATCGAGGGTCTACTAAGTGCCAAGCTTTAGTTACAATTTGTATCGTTAGCAATAGTGCTTGACAGTTTCAAACTGCCACCATAGAATAGGCCTATGGCAAATGAATGATCTAAATATGTTAATTACAGAATATTAGAACTAGATATTATAGCTTAGATAAGGTGCTTAGCAAATGCCTACATTTTACACATGAACAAGCAAAGGTGGAGGGAAATTTTATGACCTTTTCTAGATCACTGTGGCTGGGTTTCTGGCCCAGCCCAGACTTGAGCCCTCAGGCTTCTGCCACTCATGACAGTACTCTTTTCACCATTTCAGTCTGCCTCTCAGGATAGTTCTGGAAAGTTCTACCTACAAATAGGGAAGTAATGTGTAGTTGTTCTATTATATTTTGTTCTGAACAACTTTGCCACATCAATGGGAATATAGGTAAAATTCAGCTCCAGGCATATGGTACATGATCAAAATAAATCTGTTTTGAAAAACAAGGGCTTTTCTCACATCCGCAGTAATAAGATCCTGAATCTCCTGTCTCTAGGTAAAATCAAGATAGCTTTTCTCCCTGTAATGTGAGCACCTGTGGTCCCTCTCTACTCTGAGATATATCCAGCAAATCAATATCTCACTTTTCATCCCTTCAATACATATCTCCGAGCTCCTTCCATTTATGGCATTATTGGGCATGTTTGATAATATTTAAGCAGAAAGCAAGATGGGCAGAAAAAAATCATCAATGACTTGATGCTTCTCTATTTCTTTCAAGTATTTTTTTAGGTTTCTAACTTGCTTTATGGCCATTAGGATTTTCCACTTATGTGGCTTCCAAATTACTATCAATATTATTCTGGGAACCTTTATTTCATGCTGTCACTCACTTTCAGCCTGGCTTTAGAATGTCAAGAGCTGAATTGTAAGTGTCTAGTTAACTCGTGCCCTTAAGTAAACCCTAACTTATTTGAACCTTAATTTGCTTCGGTGAAATGTAACATATAAGCACACACCGTAAATATACATATTCAAACAAACTAAGGACAAAAAGTTCAAGTCCCTGCATCTTCCCTACCTCTTACCTCAAAGGTTCAAAATGAATATTTGGGGGTTTTTTTATTTCTTTTTTTTTTATTATTAAGCCATATACATATAGATCATGAATACATTCATGCATATGTGGGGTACAATGTGTTGGTTTTTTATACAATTTGACGTGTTTATATCAAACTAATTAATATAGCTTTTGCCTCATTAACTTGATTATTGTGTTAAGACATTTATGTTCTACACTTGACAGATTTGACTTGTACCCTTGCAATATGCTCCATAGGTGTGGTCCCACCTTTACCCTCCCTCTGTCAAACCTCCTCCCGTCCCCCCCTTCCCACTCCATTTCTCTCCTTCATCCTGGGCTATAGTTATGTTCTACCTTTCATAAGAAAGTCTGAGTAAATGTAAGTTGGTTTCATAGAAGTACTGAGTACATTAGATACTTTTTCCTCCATTCTTGAGATACTTTACTCAGGAGAATATGTTCCAGGTCCCTCCATGTAAACATAAAAGAGGTAAAGTCTCCATCTTTTTTAAGGCTGCATAGTATTCCATGGT